>PVIH01015588.1:0-49033 GCA_004025045.1 Sigmodon hispidus | reverse complement strand
ATGTACCACAGTTTGTTAATCCATTCTTCAGTTGAGGGACATCTAGGTTGTTTCCAGGTTCTTGCTATTACAAATAATGCTGCTATGAACATAGTTGAGCTAATACCTTTGGAGTGTGAATGTGCCTCTTTAGAGTATACACCCAGAAGTGGTATTGCTGGGTCCTTGGGGAGATTGATTCTCAATTTTCTGAGAAACCACCATATTGCATTCCAAAGTGGCTGAACAAGCTTACACTCCCACCAACAATGGAGGAGTGCCCCCCTTGTTCCACAACCTCTCCAACATTGGCTGTCATCTGTGCCTTTTATCTTAGCCTATCTCTAACTGGTGTTAGGAGGTATCTCAAAGTTGTTTTGATTTGCATTTCTCTGATGGCTAAAGATGATGAGCACTTTTTCAGGTGCCTTTCAGCCATTCGTAGTTCCTCTGCTGAGAATTCCCTTTTTAGGTCTGTACCCCATCTTTTGATTGGGTTATTCAAGGTTTTGGGCTCTAAATTCTTGAGCTCTTTATATACCTTAGAGATCAGTCCTCTATCACTTGTAGGGTTGGTGAAGATCTTTTCCCATTCTGTAGGCTGTCGTTTTGTCCTATTGACAGTGTCCTTGGCTTTGCAGAAGCTTCCTAGCTTCAGGAGATTCCAGTTATTGATTGTTGGTCTTAGTGTCTGTGACCCTGGTGTTATATTTAGTAAGTGGTGGCCTGTGCCAATTTGTAGAAGTGTATTTCCCACTTTCTTTTCTATCAAGTTCAAAGTGGTTGGGGTTAAGTTGAGGTCTTTGATCCACTTGGATTTGAGTTTTGTGCAGGGTGACAGGCTTGGATCTATTTGCAGTTTTCTGCACACTTCCATCCAGCTATGCCAACACCATTTGTTAAATACACTATCTTTTTTCCATTGAATGTTTTGGGCCTCTTTGTCAAAGATCAGGTGTTCATAGGTTTTTGGGTTAACGTCTGGATCCTCAATTCTATTCCATTGGTCCACAAGTCTGTTTTTATGCCAGTACCAGGCTGTTTTTATTACTGTAGCTCTATAGTATAGCTTGAAGTCAGGGATGGTGATACCTCCTGTCATTCTTTTGTTGAGTAAGATTGTTTTGGCAATCCTGGCTTTCCTGTTATTTCAAATGAAACTGAGTATTGTTCTTTCAAGTTCCAAAAAATATTGTGTTGGGATTTTGATGGGCAGTGCCTTGAATCTGCAGATTGCCTTTGGTAGAATTGCCATTTTTACTATGTTGTTCCTACCAATCCAGGAACATGGGAGAGCTTCCCATTTTCTGATATCCTCTTCTATTTCTTTCTTCAGTGATTTAAAATTTTTGTCAAATATGTCTGTTACTTCTTTGGTTATAGTTACTCCAAGGTATTTAATACTATTTGCAGCTATTATGAAGGGTAATGTTTCCCTTATTTCTTTTTCAGCTCTTCTATCTCTAGTGTATAGAAGGGCTACTGATTTTGTTGAGTTAATCTTGTATCCTGCTACATTGCAAAAGGTGATTATCAGCTGTAGCAGTTCCTTGGAATAATTTTGTGGGTCACTTATGTATACAATCATATCATCTGCAAATAGAGATAACTTCACTTCTTTTTTTCCAATTTGTATGCCCTTAATCTCTTTTCGTTCCCTCATTGCTTTAGCTAAAACCTTGGGAACTATTTTGAATAGATAAGGGGAGAGAGGACATCCTTGTCTAGTTCCTGACTTTAGTGGGATTGCTTTGAGTTTTTCTCCATTAAGTTTGATACTGGCTGTCGGCTTCTTGTAAATCGCCTTCATTATATTTAGGTATTCTCCCTGTATTCCCGATCTCTCCAGGGCTTTAATCATAAAGGAGTGTTGGATTTTGTCAAAGGCTTTTTCCGCATCTAAGGATATGATTATGTGGTTTTGTTCCTTTAGTTTGTTTATATGATTGATAACATTTACAGTTTTTCATATGTTAAACCAGCCCTGCATTTCTGGGGTGAAGCCTACTTGGTTGTGGTGGGTGATTTTTTTATACATTGTTGTATACGGTTTGCCAAAATTTTGTTGAGAATTTTTGCATCAATATTCATGAGGGAAATTGGTCTGTAGTTCTCCTCCTTTGTTGTGTCTTTGAGTGACTTGAGTATTAGGGTGATTGTGGCCTCATAAAAGGAATTTGGCAATATTCCTTCAGTTTCTACTGTGTGAAATTATTAACATTGCTAAAGCTCGAATCCCACATCAATTCTTACACCCTGATAGTGGGAGACTTCAATACCCCACTTTCAACCCTGGATAGATCAAGCAGACAGAACCTCAACAGAGAAATAAGGAGTCTGAAAGAGGTTATGATGCAAATGGATTTCATAGATATCTACAGAGTCTTCCACTCAAAGGCAAAGGAATATACGTATTTCTCAGCTCCTCATGGAACTTTCTCCAAAATTGACCACATAATTGGTCATAAAGCAAATATCAACAAATACAAAAAAATGGAAATAATCCCTTGTAACATATTGGACCACCAGGGCCTAAAGTTAGAGTTCAACAACACCAAAACCCAAAGAAAGCCTACCAACTCATGGAAACTAAACATCACCCTTGGTGAACCATCTCTGGGTCAAGGAAGAAATTATGAAAGAAATCAAAGTCTTCCTAGAATTCAATGAAAATGAATCTACAACGTATCCAAACTTGTGGGACACAATGAAAGCAGTCTTAAGAGGAAAATTCATAGTGCTAGATGCCTATATGAAAAACCTTGAGAAATCCCATACTAGAGACCTAACAGTGCAGCTGAAAGCCTTAAAACAATTAGAAGCGAACTCACCAAGTAGGAGTAGATGGCAGGAAATAATCAAACTTAGAGCTTAAATCAATACAACTGAAACAAAAAGAACAATACAAAGAATCAACGAATGTAAGAGTTGGTTCTTCGAGAAAGTTAACAAGATAGATAAGCCCTTAGCCAAACTAATCAAAAAACAGAGAAAGAGTGTTCAAATCAACAAAATCAGAAATGAAAAGGGGGACATAACAACAGACCCCCAGGAAATACAGAGAATTACCAGATCATATTTTGAAAACCTGTATTCCACAAAAATGGAAAACCTAGAAGAAATGGACAGTTTTCTGGACAGGTAACATCTACCAAAATTAAATGAAGATCAGATTAATTACCTAAACAGGCCTATAACCCTTAAGGAAATTGAAGCTGTCATTAAAAACCTCCCCAAAAATAAAAGCCTTGGTCCAGATGATTTCAGTTCCTAATTCTACCAGACATTCAAAGAAGAATTACTACAGTTATGCCCACCTGCTCTCTTAAAAAGAAACAACACATGGCAGCTGATCCCTTCTTCCTGTTTCCTTATTTTCTTTCTTTCTTTCTTTCTTTCTTTCTTTCTTTCTTTCTTTCTTTCTTTCTTTCTTTCTTCTTCTTTTTCTTCTTCTTCTTCTTCTTCTTCTTCTTCTTCTTCTTCTTCTTCTTCTTCCTCCCTCCCTTCTTCCCTCCTTTCTCCCTTCCCTCCCTCCTTCTCTCTTCCCCCACCATTCTCTGGATATCCAAACTCCCTAAAATAAACTTTCTGTGCAGCACCTGGCAGTGAGAAAGTCTCTCCCACAGGCAAAAATTAACAGTAGTTCCTTGCTTAATAATTTAAAGAAAGAATAAGGAATGTTTTTCCATGCTGGTGGGTGATTTTTGTATTGCAGATGAGAGAGAAGAATTACTTCCTAGCCTTTAATATGCCATCTAATACTGGCAAAATCAGATTGACTTAATTTTAAATGTGATTACTTGAGGACAAAGTTTCATATGTAAATAAGCTTACATTGGTAAACTAAATACTGATCATTTCAGCTGGACTCGGGGACACATATTGTTTGATGTCATATATTTTGGTCTGAAAACTACATTTGATTATTCTGTTTGTGAAAGAATGTATCTCTCATGCAGAATTGTTTCATGATGATTTGAAGATGAATACTAAGTGCTTATACATATGGGAGAATTTTTTTTTTATAATTTGCTACCTCATCTCTTTGCCTGCAAAATTAAGATGGGTATCTGCCATTCACTCTTAACCATTCTTCAACTTAAACCTGAGTTAACCATGAGAAAGATAATAATGAGTATAGTCATACTTTGAATGTTATGTCTGAATAAGAAGCATGAGCTCAAAAAATTTGTATGGAGTATACCTTGAAATAATGTTGTATCTTTGTATGATTATTAAAACCAGAGAGGAGAAAATGGATAATATCTAATAAATTAGGGATTATTCTGTATCTCCTAAATTTGGGTAGTAGCCATTTCTCTTCCCAACAGATTATTATAATTATTATGTTTTATATTTATGCTCCATTTTCTTTTATTATAGCAGTCTCTATTTGATCCTCTATAATGACATCCTATTGCTATTTGTATTTCTTCCATAGAAATTACTCAACATTTAGTTTAGTAATTGAGGAATTACTAAACCCAGTTCTCTGAAATCACAGTTGCATTGATGGAGATAAAGAAAAAATTACATGTAAAGTTGTATAGCAATTTTCATTAAATAAAATGCTTCATTCCTATACAATATTTTCAGTATTATTCAAATTGTCCAAGTATCTACTGTTAACAAAACACAGAAGTCTTTATTGAATGAACTATTTATCTGACATGTATAGTTATTGCATCAATTTTATAGTATCTGTTATTGACAGTAGTAATGAATATGAATTGTATCAAAGTAAGAGTTAAAATAAAATTATATTGATAGATTAATAATTTCTATTTTCATCTCACATTAAATAGTTTACATAAACAAAAGCCACATTCATATTATGAAGAATAACAATTTTCTGATGATATATATGTAGCAATAACTACAATCTACTTAGTATTTTTATTTTAGTTGTATATTGTAGAGTTTTGTCTATAACACTTAAGAGAATTTCCCTTTGAGAGACAAAAAACAGTGAATTTCTAAAATTCTGTCCAGAGAAATAATTACTATGTTATTCAATATTATAAGAACAACTATAAGAGTATCAGAGACTGGTCTCCTGCTTAGAAATTATCGACAATTTTACAATGTAATGTCAATATCAAGCAAAGGCTCACTTACTAAACCCATTGCTATGAACAATTTATTCCTACTAAAATCCTTTAAATTTCAAATTTATTAATCTCTAAAATTTGTTAAAAGCAATATTTTATTTTTTTAGTTTTGTGTAAATTTTATTTTTAAAGTTTTAAATTGCATTTCTCTTTATTTAAGAAGTTTTTGTCCATATCTACCACTGCTAACTCTCTCTTTCCTCTTCCAAATCCCTCCCAGTCCTTTCTCAGCCTCTCCTCACCCCTCCCACCCCTGTTTATTCCCAAAGAAGGGCAAGAAGTCCCAAGGTGAGTCAGTTCAGTCTGGCATATTCAGCTGAAATAAGTTGGAATTCCTCATACAAGTATTAAGGCTGAGTTATGTCTTCCTCTATAGGGAATGGGCTCCAAGATGTTGGCTCATGTACCATAAACATACTCTGATATTATTGATTTGTGAAAATTATCATATATACTCTCAATATTTTCATGAGGTATTATTCAAGAATGATCTGCAGAAAAGTATTAAAAAGACTAAATATTGTTTAATAAACATATAGAAAAAACAAGTTTATAGGTCACATTCCTGGGAAACAATCCAAAAATACATTAATATAGAAAACAAATATTGTCTTAAGAGAACACAGATCCTCATATATACACATGGATTTTATTCAGATGAAGTCAGTCTGAAACATGTTTTGTGTTTTATTATGCATAAAATAAAGAATCAACTTGGAAACTCAAGTGGTATCATCTGCAAGTTTTCAACACCTGAGTCTGAATACTAGGAAACAGCACACACACACACACACACACACACACACACACACACACACACACACACACACTACATATATGTATAAACACATATATATATATATAATGTAAAGATAAAATCAAGAACACATTCTTTCTGATAATAAAAGCAGTTATTGTGAATCTCTTACAATAATTTAAATTATCAGTGAAACAGGAAACAGCTACACTCATCCTATTGCATAATAAATTCTGCCTTGATAAATAAAAGTAAATTTTGAAGCCAGAATAAGCCACTCCACGTTTGCAAATAGATATAATATACTTTTCTGATTGGGTAAAATAGTTAAATTATATGTGTGTGTGTGTGTGTGTGTGTATGTGTGTGTGTGTATTTATGTATTGAATAGGGGACAGAACTTCTGTATTTCTACTTGATAAGGATTAAACAAGGCATTAACATATAGAACAAACAATCAAAATGATTGTTTCATTCAATTAAAATGATACGATATACATTTAATTTAAAAATAGACTTATTGTTTATTTTATCTCAAACACAAATATGAAAATTACTTTAAAAAAAAAATCCTGAGTTTACACTTCTTGGTGTATACCCTAAAGATGCACAGTCATACTCCAAAGGCATTAGCTCAACTATGTTCATAGCAGCATTATTTGTAATATTAAGAATCTGGAAACAATCTAGATGCCCCACAATTGAAGAATGGTTTAACAAATTGAGGTTCATCTACACAATGGAGTACTACTCAGCAGTAAGAACAAACTGAGGTACATCTACACATTGGAGTACTACTCAGAAGTAAGAAAAATTTGCAGGCAAATGGATGGATATGGAAAATGTCCTCCTGAGTGAGGTGTCACAAACCCAGAAAGATAAGCAGGAGATATACTCACTCATTAGTGGACTGTAAACAAAAAAAGAAAAAAAGCAAAGCATGACCAAGCTGCAAGCCACAACCACTAAACAGCTTGGGATCTGAACCACTTTGGGCAAGCATCTTGCAGCCCATTCCCTCCAGAGGAACTCCTGACCCAGTCTTGATCTTGGGGTGAGGAATGCAGATCTGCCTGGTGTGGAGGTTGACTGACTCCTCAGATCCCACTCCCCCTAGAGGTACACCTGATTCACTTCTGTGGGAGGGGGGAGAAAACTGGATCTGCCAGGAGTGTAGACTGAACTAAGCAATCAGTGGGACCATGGGACTGTCTGCTGCCTGCCCAGGGAGGGGATGGGTAGTTGTAGAGAAGAAAGAATGACCTGATGTGGCGGGAGGGGAAAGGGGCCTTGAATAAGGATATACAAGGATAGAAAGTATGAATTCTTTGCTCATAAAAATAATAAAGAAGAAAAAATTACTGATTATTTCATATGCATGTTTTCATCTCCCTACCATTGTCACATCTGACCACCATTATTAATATGTTCTATCATTACATTCCATACATACTTAAAACCAAAGAAAAGGTGGAGTTACATCCCTGAAAACTAAATAGGCATTTTAGACAATACACTATTGGCAGTGGAACCTGGACAACATTTATGAAACACAGTAGGGAAAGTTCTCACTTTGCATTATAAAAAGGACAGCCAGATATCAACTGTTACAGAAATTAAGTAAGATGAAATCTTCCAAACTGTTAAACCATGTTCTTAAAGAGACTTCCTCCAATGCCACATATCTTGGATCTTGTCAGCTTTCAGTTCACAGCCTTTTCTCAGAGCAGCATTTCCTCTGCATCTCCTGGAAGCTCCAGCGACTCTGGCATCTGTGTCTGGTGTCTCCCTAAGTTGATTTCTTACCTTTAGAGAGGTAATTTCCCCCCACATTTCTGTTGCATAACTTTTTTCATTAAAGAATATCCAAAACTTCTTATAATTGTTACTTTTGACTTTCAGAATCTACATAATGAAAAATGAGAAAACTGAAAGTTAAAGAACTATGTAATAAACTGAGAACTGCAAGAATCTAGACTGCTACCTGGCATTTATTCCTAGTATCATTTTAATCAATGCATAATCATCTTGAGCTTACTGTATGTATATATATATGTATATATAATCAATACCAATTATAGTTAAATTTCTTTTCTCCCACTTATAAGTTTTGGTTGCAAATACAGAAATGGAAAGGATAAACACAAAATTTTAGCAAAGTTTAACTGATTATGTTGGCAGATATTTTTGTCATCTTACTGTTTTGCTAATAGCAAACTATCATAATAGTTGCAAATTCATTCTTTTGGGAATCAAATCTAACACATTAAGCATAGGTTTTGCTATATGGTTCCATAATATTTGTGAATTAAATAATGGGTACATTACTCATTGCAATAGTTAGTTTACCACAGAAAAATACTTCTATGGCACTGGGAGTCAGTGTATTGACATTTATTTGCAGTCTCAAGTTACCTGCTTTGGAGCATTAAAAGTATGTGCTAGAAGACTGAAATTTTTACATAGTAAGAGGAGAACATATAGCACCCCATTCTACTGTCCAATGTAACTTAAGATTTATAGAAATCATTTTTACTAGTTTGCAAGATGTTTGAAATCTAGATCTCATTTACAAAATTAGTTGGAGGTGTAGGCAACTGTCATTTAGTCTAGTGATAGTTTTTGATGAAATGTCCTATATGTAGTCTAGCTATGGACAAATGATCTTATTTTGTACACAGATGTTACAATTATATGATGTGACTTTGGTTTCATTTTATCTGTACACTAAGAAAATGCACTACCAAACAAGATCCATTGTTATATAAGACAAATTTTTCTGAGATAAATTGTAAGTAACTTGTACAGGCTACTTAAAAAATATAGATCTCACTGTTTTATTGTCTCTCACCACCAACAATTAATAGATTTCTCATCTTAGACTTGTTAAATCAAATATGGAATGCTAAGCCTTGGTTTTCAGCCGTCACTTTCAATGAGACTTCATTTGCTATGAACAAAAGAAATTCCAAAATAGAGAAAATGCTAGTCTAGCAGTGAAGCAGAAACCTGAATTATTCCACTTATATGCTCACAAAATTTTAGCTGAAATATAGAATTGGCTCTAAAAAAATCCTTAGTTTCCAAGATCAGACTGGGAATCACTCTCCCCAAGGATCCAGCAATAACACTACTGGGCATATACACACAAAAGATGTACATTCACACTCCAAAAGCGTTAGCTCAACTATGTCCATACCACATTATTCATAATAGCAAGAACCTGGAAACAACCAAGATGACCCACAACAGAAGAATGAATTAACAAACTGTGGTACATCTACACAATGGAGTACTACTCAGCAGTGAGAAAAAAAAATGATATCCTCTAATTTGCATGCAAATGGATGTATTTGAAGAATATCTTCCTGAGCATGGTATCACAAACCCAGAAAGATAAGCAGGGGATGTATTCACTCATCAGAGGACTTTAAACAAAAACATTCTTACTTCATTGAAAGATGATCAGAGAATAAAGTGACTTAACACACACACACACACACACACACACACACACACACACACACACACATAGAATCCAAAACAAAAATTAATAAAACAACAATAACAACAAAACAACCTTCTGGTTTGACTGTAGAAGAGTTGCTTAGCAGAAATTTGTGGTAGCCATAGTGCTTCATGGGCATTAGCTGTGACCTACTGTGCTTTCTTCATCTGTAGCTGAGCCTAGCCGGGCATGAGGAGCTTTAGATTTTATTTTTTATATTTCATGTATTTTAGAGAAGAGATGTTTTATTATTGTATAGGTTTTTTTTTTAGATATACTGAATGTTTTGTTTTTTTATATAAAGTTTGATATTGATTTTCTTTTGCTTCCTCTGCCTCTTTTTATTTTTCAGGTTTGTGTGTGTGTATGTTTGGAAGTCTGAGGATAACCTTAATGATTCTTCAGAAGAATCCACCTTGGTTTTTTTTCAGATTTTTAAATTATGAATGAAGTCATATTTTTATCCATCAAACTCCCTTCTCCCTCCCATCCATCCCAGTCACTCTCTCTTCTCCCTATCACTTCATCTCCTCCCCAGCAGGGCAGAAGGTCCCAAGGTCCCAAGGTCCCAATGTGGCTTAAGTCAGCATCCACCAACGGCAGATCTGCTTTCCTCACTGAAACATCAAGACTGGGTCAGATGTTCCTCTGGAGCAATAGGCTCCATGTGCTGGCCCAATGTGTTTCAGATCACAAGCTGTTCAGTGTTTGTGGTTTGCAGCTTGTATATGCTTTGCTTTTTGCTGTTTTGTTTAAAGTCCACTAATAAGTCAGTACATCCCCTGCTTCTCTTTCTGGGTTTGTGATACCTCACTCAGGAGGATATTCTCCAAATCCATCCATTTACCTCCGAATTTTAGGATATCATTTTTCTGCAGAGTAGTACTCCATTGTGTTGATGCACCACAGTTTGTTAATCCATTCTTCAGTTGAGGGGCATCTAGGTTAATTTCAGTTTCTTGCTATTATGAACAATGCTGCTATGAACATAGTTGAGCTAATGCCTTTGGAGTGTGAATGTGCATCTTTAGAAACAATAAAAAAGAAAAATGTAAAGAACAAAGCTTCATGATAACATATACCAAATATGATTGTATTCATTGCTTTATCTTCAGTGTCTAGGCACATCAGAAAAACAGGTATGTTCACTAAACATATAGTGAATTTTTTTTTAAAAAATACATCATACTCATAGTCTTGTGGGACATAACTCAAAATAAATCATAACTGATTTAAAAAATTCTTCAGAAATTATATATGAAAATATTTGCAGTTAAAATTGCTAATATCAAGATTTGTTGACCATCCTTAGCTTTTTCTTCAAGGCAAAACAAAATTGCATAACTGTGGCACTTTTATGTACTACATATGGACCATCTTTTTTTATTTTTTCATTCACAGTTGGTATTTTTTGCCACTATACCCTTCTAAACATAGTGTAGAATTAACATAGTGAAGAAAATTGCTCAGGGTTACAGAGATACTTTGTTACGAAAACTAAACATTACAATATTACTTAGGGTCTATTCCCTTAATTTGCACACAATTCTAACAACTTTAACTATCTGTTTTCTTAAACACTACAGATTAGAAATAGGAAATTAAAAGTAGGGCGCTGTAAGGAACTTGCCAATGAAGTACATATGTGACAGATACAAATACACATCACACCATAGCCATCACACTCAATAACGTGGGTTTTTAATAACACTTTTCAGTGTAAATTGTTCTGACTCAAGTTAAAATAGCCAGGAGGGATTTATTCAAGATTGTTTTTAATGGGTCAAGACTATTATAATCAGAGTGAGATGGGAAAAGATTGGGGGAGAATAAAACTCTACTCTGTCTAAAATAGATTGACATTGAGATTTGGAATTGATAGCCTTGAGAGGAAAAAAAAGGAAAATGACTAAGAGGTATTTCTGTGGGGAAAGAGAAGCATGGCTTGGTTCCAGAATGAAAAGTTATCAATAATTTGATGAAAAATTCTCTAGTATACCTGAACTTATTTCAGGATGAAGTGAAAAATGTAACACTTGCAGAACAAAGCACAGTAACTGGGGATAAAGCTGAGTTGGCAGACTGCTTGCTCAGCATCAATGAAGCTTTGGATCTGATCCCCTTTGTTTTATAAACTTGGTGTGTAGTCAAAAAAAATTAACACAAATACTTGAGAGATAGGAGAAGGAAGATCTGCAGTTAAAGATCATCCTCAGATCTACAGAAGTTCAAGATCAGCTTAGGATTCATGATTCCCTGTCTCCAAAACAAGAACAAATTTAAACATTGTAGTTGGCCTAATAAAACTTCTTCAAGAAGGGAGTCAATTCTCTAGATTACCAGAAAATCATGTGTGGAAAATTTTCTTTCAAAATGCTTATTCCTACCAGTTATGCACCCTAAATAATAGTCTCTCATTATCAATAATCTCAGTCACTCAAATAGCATTTTTTTAATGATGCTTTTCCTAATTTATTAAAATATCAAATAAAATAATTATCTTCAATTTTTCTCTGATTGGAAAATGAACATCTGTAGGTCAGAACTATTTGTGATAATCATGTAGTAACTATTATCTGTCCTATGACTCAGAGTCTTTATTACTTAGTAAAGGTTTAAATGGGGTAGAAGGAAATTAACAGATGGGAGCAAATAAATATTTGTTTAGGATGTAGGATGCAGTTTTTACACACCAGCTTCAGAAACAAGTGAGCTGCTAATGTCAATTAGCAATATGCCTCCTCTTGTGCTTTTCTTTGCAATATCCCTTCCCAGAAGTCTTGAACATCTCCAGGATTCTATGTCTCTCACTCACCCCTGCTGCACACAATAATGACTTGGACTTAGGCATCTGTTTTGCTTTAGTTTGGAAGTTTGTCTGAGCTTCCACACTGCTAAAAGTCTCTCTTCCTTGGCATTTGACATCATCACCAGCAAAGCTATCTGTCATACCATTGCCTTAGGGGAATTATGGTCCTCTGTCTGAGTCACATCCCATGACCTCTGTCCTTATGTTGAAAGTAAATCATCATTTGGGAAGATCTCTGTGCCCACATTCTAGATCACATAGGCAGACACAAAGGATCAGGATAGGAACAAAGTGGGATTAGAGAAGTCTATAGTTCACTTGATTTTAGATAATCTGTTCTGAGAAAGAAGAGAGTGAAATTATTGCCTCTTAGAATAAGCCTGAGGAGTCACCAGAGAAGGTAGAGTAACTGTGAAATTGCAACTGGTGTTTTCTTGCTCAGAAACAGAGAATAATTCAGGTTTTAGTACATCATTGTGTGAAGTCTGTTTGGCGTCATTAGTCATCCAGTTCTCTATTTGATGGGAATGGTGATCATAATGAAAGCCTTTAAAATACATTCACATAAATTAGTAAAAGAGACCTTGGAGAATTCACTTTTTCTAGCCCTAGCATTAGAGGTCTTGTGGCTGGGATAGCTACCCTGATGCCTCAGCACAGCCAAGGTCACTGTTTTGTTCTTGCCATTCTTGATTGTTCCACAAATATAGAGGTCTGTAGAGGTAGCCTGTCTCCACCCAATGTTCCTATTCTCCTTCCCTTACACTCTCTTCTCTCCGGAGACAGTGCATCTTTCTCCTGCCTTCTCCCATAGCAACATTCTCTTGTCACCTTATCCCTCAAAACCCCACATCTCAGGAGCTGCAGTAGGAAGAGCAGGGAATGATATTGATTCACTCTGGTTTATGCAGTTGTTCCCTGCAACGGCTGAAGCAATGATGTGTGTTCAAGCTAGTTTTCCAAGTTGTCATCAGAGCAGTTCATAACAGGAAAAAAAAAAAGCAAATGTCAACAGAACTTAACACTTTCTGCCTACAGAACTGAATGTGATCAATATCTTGGCCAAGCAAATAACCCCTTCCCTGTTAACTAAAGCACCCACTATTCAATATCAGTGACATTGACCTTTATTTTATTTTTTTAAAGTCAATGAAGGTGCAATTTATTCTTGCTTTCTTTTAAAGTATTAAACATAGAATAGCAAAAACTTAGAAAACAAAAGCAGAAAACCAACAAATAAACTATATCACCCTAAAGAGCTTTTGCAAAATATAAAGAAATTACCAAAAAAAGCACACTAAAATTTGAAGAAAGTATTTTCAGTCCATAGATCTTTTGTGTTGTTGTTTTGTTTTGTTTTTTTAGATGAAGATTTTAACTTTTATTTCTAGCAAGACTTTAGTTTGATTATACAGAGCCAATGATATTTTTTATAGCAAGTTAAAACCTGAATTCAATGAATGATTTTAATAAATGCATACTTTGTAAACTTGAAATACTTAGAATACTAATAAAATACTCTATACTAAAAATGAAAAACAACAATAACAAAAACAAACATAGCAAAATATGAATCTACTACCGAATTCTATTATAACTTAAACTATGAAAAATACATATCATATTGTTTTATCAAACTTAAAAAATAAAGCAAGTCTTTCAAAGTTACAAAAGCCAGTGAAATCCTGATATTAATCACAGTATTTCTTTTTCCTTTTTTTTAGTTTTTTTCATATATACATATATATATATATGTATATATATATAGTATTTGGTGTTTTTATAAAATGTACCACATCAAATTCAGATATCAGATCTCTCAGTATCATGCCCCCACTCTTATGATCTCCCCATTTATAAAACTGCGTTCTCATGCTGCTCATTTGATTACTGGAGAATAATTAATCTCCCTGTGGACAGACCCTTAAAGAAAACAAGTCTTTCCTTACCTACCCCTCTGCCTAACCCTAACCCTAACCCAAAAGCGAGACATTGTGACTCTTAGCTACATTCTAGCCTTGAGTTCTTGTGTACAATGACAACTCTCTCTTTATATATGAAGTACATCTCCTGCTTCTCTTTCTGGGCTTGTGATATGTCACTCAGGATGATATTCTCCATACTCATCCATTTGCCTGCAATTTTGAGAGCATCATTTTTTTCTTACTGCTGAGTACTACTCCATTGTGCAGATGTACCACAGCTTGTTAATCCATTCCTCAGTTGAGAGGCTTCTAGGTTGTTTCCAGGTTCTTGCTTTTATGAATAATACTGCTATGACCATAGTTGAGCTAATGGTTTAGGGTTGTAAATATGTATCTTTAGGGTATATGCCTAAGAGTGGTATTGCTGGGTCCTTGGGGAGAATGATTCTCAATTTTCTGAGAAACCATACTCTATTCCAAAGTGGTTGAACAAGTTTAAACTTCCACAAACAATGGAGGAGTGTTCCCATTGCTCCACAATCTCTCCAGCATAGGCTGTCATCTGTGTTCTTAATCTTGGCCATTCTGACAGGTGTAGGTTGGTATCTCAAAGTTGTTTTGATTTGCCTTTCTTTGATATCTAAAGACGTTGAACACTTTTTCAGGTGCCTTTCAGCCATTTTTAATTCTTCTGCTGAGTTGCTCTCTGGGACCAGGGTCAATGCCTAGAATTTGCTATCAGCTCTCTCTAGCAGACAGGACTAGGGGTTCACTCTGAGGCACTCTTCTAGCTACACCTAAAAGAAGGGACCTTGCATGGCTGGGCCCCACATCCAACTGCACAGCAGAGAAGAACTGAGGTTTTGAAATTCAGAACCCTGACCAGAGTATAGTCAGAGATTGAGCAGACCCCTTGTTCAAAGGAGACGGGAGACACATTTCTTTTTGCCATAACTGACTAGGAGCTGCCTAATCATGAACCACTGAAGCCATGGGCAGATGCCAGTGCAAAAATACATATAACAATATAAAGGACAACAAGGCAACACTAGAAGAAACTGGTGCTTCTACAACTACAAGACCTGAACAGAGCAATGAAGAGGAAACAGAAGTAAATTACACCATAAACACCTTTATGAAGATCATTGAAGCCTCCAAAGAAGATATAAAAAAATTCCCTTAAGGAAATAAAAGAAAATATAAACAAAAAATTGGAAGAGATGAACAAGTTCTTGAAAGAAAATCAAGTAAAGGTAAATCATAAAATGAAAGAAACATTCCAGGAAATAAAAACTGAAGTATAAGCAATAAAAAGGCACAAAATGAGTCTAAGGCAGAAATAAAAAATCTGAAGAAAAAAGCTGGAACTGCAGATACAAGCATAACCAACAGAATTCAAGAGATGGAAGACAGAATCTCTGGAGTGGAAGACTCAGAAGCAGAACTAGATATATCAGTCAAAGAAAATACTAAAACCAAAACAGCCATTACACAAAATGTTCAGGAAATCTGGGACACCATGAAAAGACCTAATCTGAGAATAATAGGAATAGAAGAAGGAGAAGAATACCAACTCAAAGGCACAGATAATGTATTCAATAAGATCATAGAAGAAAACTTTCCTAACTTAAAGAAGGAAATGCCTATAAAGATACAAGAAGTTTACAGAACACCAAATAGATATGACCTTAATTCTGAACACTTTTTTAAAAATTGGGTTTTTAAGTGTTTTGGGTTCCAGTTTTTTGTGTTCCCTATATATTTTATAGATCAATCCTCAGTCACTGGTAGGGTTGGTAAAAAAAATCTGTTCTCATTCTGTAGGCTGTCGATTTGTCTTATTGACTCTGTCCTTGGCCTTACAGAAGCTTTTCAGTTTCAGGAGGTCCCACTTATTGGTTGTTGTTCTTAGTGTTTGTGCTATTAGTGTTATATTTAGGAAGTGGTCACCAGTGCCAATGCATTGGAGGGTATTTACTACTTTCTTTTCTACCAAATTCAGTGTAGCTGGGTTTATGTTGATGTCTTCGATCCACTTGGATTTAAGTTTTGTGCAAGGTGATAGGTTTGGATGTATTTTTATTTTTCTACACACTGCCATCCAGTATTTATTTTATTATAAATCAAATATTGACTCTGTGATCATTCATGAGTTAATATTAGTTACTTTGTATTGATGAAATAAATATTACCACGTGTGAATGTGTTGTTTATTACCCATAAGTGACTTATGTCAAAAGTAAATAACAATGTTTCATGGTATTCTGAATCCAAACACTATTTCAGAATACCAAATAATAAAATATATTACATATAAATTTGTATATGTAATTGTCAAGCCTTCAAGACAGTATTTTTTATCTTCTACTTGACATGACACAGGGCATTAATTTTTTAAACAAATTTAAAAAGTGATTCTTAATTTTTTAAAATTCACTATTTTGTAAAAGGATACCATAAATCAATAAAAATTAACAATGTTTAAAATTCACAATTACCAAAAAAAAATTCATAATTACCTAAAAAGCTGTGTGTTTAATACCATATAAAACTATTCACAGGAAGTGATACTCCTATCAGGATATATGAAGATACTTATCAAATACCATAAAATCCCAGTTAATTTCTAATTGTCCTTTTCACTGATAATAAAAAGCAAACAGTATGTCAGGGCTGGACCATCCTACAGGTAGAGATGACACTGGATCAACTTCTAATTTACTAGCTTTCATCAGAGTGATATAAGGAAACTCAAAAGGATTTGCATTGCTGGGTAGTCAAATCAACTAAATGAAAGAAAATGAAACTGTGTAAATAGAAAAGGAAAGAGTAAGGATTTTGAAGAGTTGGGGGATGGAAAGGAGTATGATTGACATACATGCCTGGGAAAAAAAGCCAATTACAACAGTACACGGAGGGGCTGATTCTTAATTCATAGTCTTTCCCTTTTGTCCCAGCATACTGTACTAAATTGAGGAATGTCTACACAATTAAAATTGAAGACACAGGCCTTTATCTACCAAAACTGATAGGCAAAGTCAGTAGATCTCTGTGAATTTAAGGCTAGAATAATTTACATGGTGAATTTCTGTGTAGCCAGAACTGCTTGATGAAATAACTAAATAACTCAAATAACTAAATAAACAAATGTATGAATAAAGTTTCTTTGGACAGCAATTAAATTTAAATTTAATATTTGTTTTATATTCCACTTGAAAACTGTATTTTCATTAAACTTTTCCTGTGTTTTAATTAAAAAATGTTTTAATATATGCACCACTGTTATCTCTCCCTCACCTCTTCCCAGTTCTTTAGCTTCTCCCCACCAAGTCTCCCCATCCATTCAACAGAGAGAGTAAGGAATCCCATTGTGAGTTAATGCAGTTTGGCAAATCCTGTTGAGCTAAGACCAAGCTCCTCCCCATAATATCAAGGTTGAGCAAAGTGTTCCTTTCTAGGAAATGTGCTCCAATAAGTCAGTTCATGCACTAGAAATAATTTATCATCTGCTGCCACAGGTCCCATAAACTGTCCACACAATTTGATTGTCATACACTTATGGAGGACATAGGTCAGTCCAATGTAGGCTCCAGCTGTCATTTCAGAGTTAATGATCTCCCAATAACTCTGTTCAGCTGTCTCTATGGGTTCCTTAGTCATGATCCTGACCACTTTGCTCATCTTATCTATCCTCTCTTCAGCTCAACAGGGGTTAGAGAGAAACCTGATTCTAAGGAAATCAAGAACTGACAAGGATGGCATTGGCTAAAACTTTAAGTAAAACAGGAAAGGGTGCCTAAATTGGCCTTCTCCTACAATAAAATGGATGACTACACTAGTTGGCATTATAGAAATTTCATCCAGCAACTGATGGAAGCAGATGCCGAGATTCATAATGGCACCACATGTCACTAAAATAGTATCATATAGAACATGAGGTACAATTATGAGAATCTTTATGGTTGAAAGTGATACTGATGGTAATATATTTTTATATACTAATTTCATTCAAATAACCAAAGATATTTACTCTGTAGAACATTCTAAGTACCTTTAGTAGTGCTGAGAATTATTATATAGAAGTTTAGAAATCATTTGAATATTGGAGATATATATTTTATATAGTTGAGATACTTGAATTTAAAATTCCTAAAATATGTGATCAAAATAGAAATCTGTTTCTAAAATAATGGTAATATTACAGGCCCATTTTTGCTGAGAGGCAAGAAGGCAAAGAGAGTTTGAACAAGGGGATACATGGATAAAAATGAGACTTTATTCACAATAAAAAAGAAAAAAAAGAATTAAAATGTACATTATTTTAGGAATTTAGTTATTAAACAGAAAAGAGAACACACAGCTTTGAAAAATGCACACTCATGAAAAGTTAAACTTATATGGAAATTAATATATGTTTGAGAAAATATTCAACATTTGCTAATTATGTTACTTATGATGAGTAAACAATTAGGATCTGAAACAAGGACAAGTACTATTAAGAGTTGTAGTACGTATGGCCTTGTTGGAGAAAGTGTATCACTATCCATGTGTTCTTTGTGTTCTCATATATGCTTAAGCTACGTCCAGCAACTCAGACCACTTTCTGTTGCTTACAAGTCAGAATGCAAGACACAGGGTTACATCTCCAGCACCATGACAGCCAGAATTCCATCATGTTTCACTATGATGATAATGAGACTAAACCTCTGAAAATTTAAGCTATCCTAATTAATTTTTTTAAAGAGTTGTCATGTTCATAGTGTTTCTACACAGCAATAGAAACCACCACAAAGATATGACATATGGCCTGTCAATTAACATTAAAGCCAAACTACACAGTGATATATGTTTGTTTTATATATAATATTATTCATATGTAAGTTTTCTGACAGGACATGTGATATTGAATAACCAATTGTTGTGTTATTCCCTGGCCATATTTTTTTTCTACTCATAGAGCTGGAAAAACAAGTCGTTTCTAGTTCTTTTGGTGCAGTTGATGCTTCTTTTGAATCATAGAAATGTCAGATTTTACACCTATGAAGTTTTACCAACACCACTGCCTGAGAATAAGATTAATAAGACAATAAAAAGAGGTGTATTAAAGTGGACTGGACAAAGATTTATTGTTATTAGGCTGAGTACTGACTTACAAAAGATAAATGATTCTTTGATTATACCTTTACAGAATTCAAACATTTGTAACTAAAATCATGAAAAACCTGTCATAAAAATATAAGACTTATTCATATGAAATTATAGTATGCCTTCTGATAGAATCCATTTTGTAACTTCATATTTGGTATGAATTTTTGGCTTCACTTTAATTTTATCTGTAAGACTATTATATTAAGACATTATTATTTTATTTGATGTTCTATGCCACTCACCATTTTTAATATATCAGTGTTTGATTAAACTTAGAAACAGATTATATGATTAAATTGAAACATTCTTCCAATATTTAGCTATCAATTCCAGAAATAATCTTTTTTAAATTATATGTTTAAAATGTAAGATTACAGGTGATTTTTATTTATATCTCTAATGATTTATTTTCTTAGCTCAACACTACTTGAGAAATTTTGACTGCCAGAAGTACATTTTATTCATATTAAATTTTAATGTTGGTGAAAATATGTAAATAGAATCTCAAAGGTATAAAACTGATTTTACATAGTTCATTGGCACTGTGAAAACATGATGTTAAATAACACAAGGCACTAAATCAAATGAGCAATTCAAAAAATGCATATGAACATAATCCAGGTTTTTGTGAAAACCCAGAATTGTAATTCAAATATAAACAACATCAATACCACATTATTAAATTATATTAGATGTCTCCATCTTTTTTTGAGATGATAAACCTAAAATTAGGGCTGATGATATACTTCAATATTTTTTTACTTTCCTAACATGCACATAATCACAGTTATTACTCCCAGGAAATACTGATAGAGATCTTTTAAAGCCCTTCAATACTTGAGACATTTTCTGACTTAGTGTTCCATAACTGCAATAGGGATGTAGTCATTTCATTTTTGAAAGGGCCATGTTGCTTGCACAGGAAGGTGAAAATAAACATTATGATTTTTCTAAAGATTCCTGAAAATAAAGTCCTATTTTCCTCTGAGCTCCATATCTACTTTACTGAAAAATGTCTACATGTAACACATGCATATTTTGTGTGCATGAGATGTGTTGACATGATAACAAATATAATAACATGATAAAGCCACAGCATCATTTTTGTTGAAGAGAAGAGACACTGTTTTAATTATTTTATATAATTATGGACAGCAACCAGTTTACAGAAACACACAAAATCAAATAGTAATGCCATTCTGTCATGCTGATTGCTTGGACATATGTCACAAATATAATAGTTTATGCTATCAATTTTGTACCGTTGAAATATAGCCTGAAATGCCATGGAATAAACTCTTAAGATTTTCTATAATTTGTTTTAAATGCTAAAGAAATGTCTGTCATTATCATGAGAGGCTTCAAAAGATAGTTTGATAGAAAATTCTGAAATTCAGCATCAAAAAGAAAAATGATTACAGTTACTGTTCAATAATAAATCACACATGTATCATTGTCTAATTTATTTTTAAAAATACCTTGAAGCTTCCGTATCAATACAAGACAATTCATCTTAAAAATGGGGAAATGACATAGATATCACATTTTTATTATGTATTTGAGGGTGATATCTCTGCCATACTAAATTGAGTGTCTAATAAAATGTCTAAATATCTGATAGAAGTGAATGGCAGGAAGACAGTGAGTGAAAATGGTATAGCTTTTGTAATTAATTGGAGAATACTTCTTTATAAAAAGCTAAGTTTTCATGCATGTCACACTGACATTTTAAAAATTGATTTGTCTTGACATTTACAAGAGTTCTCCAGAATTATCTGTACATATTATAACATTATGCAAACTACAATACATCTGTAATATTTAAAGCTGTGAAAATAAGAGGATTGTTTTATGTGACAGTGAACAATTCTACTTTTATGAGAAAGCAGTTTCAGACTTCAAAAAGAAACAATGACATCTAGGTTTGTAGACAGCACTTAAAGCAACATAAGCCAAAAATTCACATTACTGAAATGATGACACAGTATTTAGTTTATGAAAGATTAGATTACAGTGTTAACTTACAAGATATAAAGAGAATAATGTGAAATAATTATTGTCTTGTTTATTTTAAAGCAGAGTTACTCAGTCCTGCAGATCTAGATATTCTGGAATAAGTTTTGTAGACAAGTGTGGCCTTAAAATCACAGAGATTTGCCTGCCTCTGTCTCTCAAAAATATAAGCTTATACAATTCAGGCATTTGAAGATTCATGCAAGACAAAGCATATATAATAAAATGTAAGAATAGAGAATATCAATAGTATTTCCCCATTTGCTGGATACAGGTGAGTATTTTGGAACACTTTCCACAAGCTGATACATAAATAATGCAATTCTAAATGCACAACACAGGAAATAACAATGAAAAGAAGTAACAGTGGTGAGTGGAACTGTGTGCTTCCTATTTATGCATAATTATAAGTTATAATAATCCTGTACATTATGGATTCCAAAAGGACTTGTTGACCACACAGGAAATGTTTATTGTAATACATGTAAGATTCAATGAAAAAAAAAAAGGCAGTGTTAAAGGAAGATTTCACATCCATACATAATAAAAAAGTGAAGTGGATTCATTTTGAATTTACCAAATAAAGAGAAAATAGTGGTTTATAATAATAATAACAGCACAGCATATACTGGAGTCTACAAATTTAATGATTATAAAAAATAAAGTGACATAGAAGAAGGCATGGAAGTAGCTCAAAATGGTTCATAAGCTAAGGGGACTTAATTTGAAAGCGTATATTCAATACAAATACATACATATCCAATAATTTTTTAAAATCATAGTGGATAAATATATTTTCTTGATAGTGAGTTATATTAGTTATCATTTTAATAATGGGCAAGCTAGGAGAAGAAGTACATATTTAATATAATCTCCACTGAAAATCTAGTGATTGTACTCACTGGCTAGGAAAAGCAAATCTCAACTGTACATGGCTAGAGAAGATAAAAATAGCCATACAAATGCTTCACAAACACAAGAAGCTTTGAAGCGACCAAAAAAATCTATTTTAAAATTGTACTATAGAATTACAGGTTGTTTAAAAATTATTGCATTGATACAAAAGCAGATACAATGAATGGAACAGAAGACCAAGAATTATGTGTATATAGCCACATTCATCAGAAAGTGCTAGCAGTATATGTTAAAGTACAGACAATCTCTTGGAAAACATTTTAGAGAAAATTGAATATATATGTGAGAAAGCCTGAAATTAGATCTCTGTTTGCTGTCCTATATGTCCTATATAAAAGTCAATTTAAGATAGATCAAAACCTTTAATATGATACCTGTAAAATTACAAGCAGAAAGCTAAGGGAAATCCCTACAAGATGTAGACATAGGGAATGGTTTTCTGAACCGAACTCCTATAGCTGGGGAGTAAAACCTATCAAGAATTGATGAATAGGAACATTTTCAAAATGTTAAGATCTCACACAGAAAAAAAGAACAGTGCCAGACAAAACTGAATGGGAAGAAATCTTTTCAAGCTCTTTGCAGCTGACGAGTACATATTCAAAATTTATAAATAATTTTGAAAACTAAACCAAAGAAAAAGTATTCCCATCCTAAAATGCATAAATAAACTAAATAGAGTTTTTAAAAAGTAAGAAAAACAAATATACATATGTGAAAAACTATTAAAAGTTCTTGCCTACCAAGGAAATTGAAATCTAAACCCCACTTATAGTCCATCTAGCATAATTCAAAAGGACTATGATTACAAATACATGCAACAGAATAATGAAAATGGAATATTGATAGTTTGCTGGTAGGCATGTATCTTAGTGTAACCACTATGGGAAAAATGTAGTTTGTCATAAAAGTTTTATTGAAATAGTATAAATATATAATTTCCATATGTTAGTATTATATATATATAATAAATTAAGATAGCTATACTTGCTTGACACAATATTAAGATGATATAATATCCTATGATATGATATACTCATGATTATTTGCATGAATCCTTTTACAATACTGAATTATATGAAATAAGTATTTGTATAATACACACAGAGAAAAGAAAAACAATTCACTTTCTTATGCTCCAAATATCTTGTTACATGTGGGAAAATAATTGTACTGCAGCCCATAAAAAACTGATGTAGCTCAGACATGGAAAATTGAAGGTTGTGTATTTTCTCTCATACACAAAATCAAAATTTTAAATTACATTGTAGAGCAGCTGAATCTCAAGTAGAGCTGATTTTCAGCTCGTATGATAGACTAAGTTTTCTATCAAATACTACATAAACTAAAAAATAAAGTCATCCATGAAGAATGGGAAAGTTTTGGGGAAGAGTTTGGGAAGAAAGGGAGTACATGAGCTTGCAGCTGATGGCACGCATTAACATTAATGAAGTAATTTGTCTAAATGCATGGGCATTTTGAAACAATATATAAGTTTTTATATACCTATTGCTCTTCACTTAAGAAAGTGACTCTTACAATCAGAAAATGTTAACTGAAGCCGAAGATTGTGCACTCACTTTTTTCTTAGCAGATATCATAAATTTAAGTAATAATCTAGAAATTATTTAATTGCAAAAAATTTTTAAACAGTAACATATTCTATGGTGAAAAATATGAATATCTATTACTATGTTACTGTTGTATAATGAGTATGCCTTGGTGCATAAGCCAAAGCACACATGTGTTGGTCAGAGGACATCTCTATGAAGTTTGTTCTTTCTTTTCACATTTTTATGGACTTTGGAGATAGAATTCAGGTTATTAAACATGGGTGGCAGACCTCTTTACCAACTGAGTCACCATGAAAACTTGCAAATTTAATAAAAATAAATATTATTCAGATTATATTTTAAAACAGATTTTTATGCAACACAAACCTAAATTTTACATAATGGAGTAAATTACATTAACTTACATGACTCTTGAAATATTTTATACTATTACTAAAGATCCTTGTTTTAATTCATTAGACCACTTAGAATGTGAACCACTATCGAATACAAACTGAAGTGAGATTGCCAATTTGTTATATTTTATATATGACCAGTGCTGTGTAGAATGAGTTTTTGTCCCAGCTTAGCCCTGCAGTCTGGACCTGCCTACAGCTCCTTCATTGCCCCTAAAATTACTTGCATTTATAACATTCCACTTGGCCTATGGCTCAGGCATATTGATAGCTAGCTCTTGAATCTTAACCAATTTCCATTAATCTGTCCTGTCACGTGGCCCATGGCTTACCTATTTCTTTACATCTTGCTTCTGGGCAGCTGGTTTGCATCTCCCTTGCCTCTGCCCTCCCCCAGCTATGCTTCAATTTCCCTGCCTACTTATAAGATGCCTGCCATAGGCCAAGACAGGTCTTTATTAACAAATGATATTCACAGCATACAGAAAGACATTTCACATCACTTCCCCTTTTCTGTCTATTCAAATTCTGCTTACTATATATTTACTGAATAAATGAAGCAATGAACCAATGAGTCAGTGTATAAACAATTTCCTAATTGATTATTTCAAGGCAAGGAAGGTATGGATAATGATTTTCTTAATTCTGACTTGAAAACCTTTCAGTTCTGTTGAGGGAACAAAATGGTCAAGCTGTAGCAGGAATGGAGTGGGAGAGCAATGAAAACCATATCTTCAGAGAGAAAGATATCATGGAGTTAGAGAGAAATGTGGTGCTAGGAAGTTCCCAGAAATTCACTATGACTCCATCTTAGACTGCTAGCAATATTTTTTTTCTTCTTTATTTTGTATTTATCAAAAAAACAGTAAAAAGAATTTAAAAAAAAGTCGAAGAGTTAACAATAACTATACAGAGGATAATAATCATAAGCATGGCTTATCAAGGGTGGAAATGCAAATAAGATTACTACACATATATTTTCTTTGTGTTCAGCTTTCCCTCTGAATTTTTTTTTCCATCCCTGTATATCCTTATTGACGGTCTCTTCCCCCTCCCACCACATCTGATCATTTTTCTTCTCTGCAACTCCCCATCCCCTCCCTTGGCAGGGAGCCTACATTCCTATGGTCACACTGGCCCAACAATGCTTGGATCAGTCTTCACTCCCGGCCAAATCCAGTTTTGTCCCCCCTCCCTCAAGAATGAGTCAGGTGTTCCTATAGATGGACTGGGGTTTGAAGGGTCAGTCCAGGGTGTTTCTGATCCCAAGCTATTCAGTGGTTGTGGTTTGCTGCTTGGGCATGTTTGGCTTTTTTTCTTGTTTGTTTGTTTAGAGACCACTAGTGAGTGCTAGCAATATTAAAGAGAGTGCAAGATCTTGCCCACCCCGGTAATCATATTGGTGAATATCCCAGCTGTCATCCATGGAAGCAGATGCAGAGATCCACAGTTAGGAACCAGGCCAAGCTCAAATAATCCAGTCAGAGAGAGGGAAGAGGAATTAATATGAGCAAGGGGAGGGGGATCAAGATCATGATGGGAAAAATCTATGGAGACAACTGAACCAAGCTATTAAGAACTCATAAACTTTAGACTGTCAACTGTAGGTCCCTCATGAGATTGGACTAGATTCCCTGCATTCGGGAGACAGTTGTGTAGCTTGGTCTGTTCAAGGTGTCCCTGGCACTGGGATAATAATCTATCCCTGGTGCATGAGCTGGCTTTTTAGAGATCATTGCCTATGGTGGGACACCTTTTTCATTCTTGATGCAGGCTTAAGGGGGACTTTGCTGACTTCCCATAAAAGATTTTACACTTTTCCAAGAAGAGTTGGGTGTTTGATTTGGAGGAAAGGCTGAGGGTGAGCAGGAGGATTGATGAGAGAGAAATTTGTGGTTGGTATACAATGAATAAAAAAATTCTTAAAGAATAAAAGAAAGTACTGTAAAGCTGTTTTACACCAAATTAACATTAAACCTGCCAATAATCATTATTTTCATCACTTTATAATTCAATAAATTTCCAACATTAAAATATTTTTTTAAAAAAGAAGAAAAACGCAGTAAGTCTATGTGATGGATTTTCTGTTACTTAACATTATTTAATTTTCATTCTTTTCTTTTTATGAATAATACCAATGGATATCTTTTTCAGACTATATATAATGACCCTACTTTTGATATCTGTAGGATTCCTATGTAATCTTTATGTAGATGAACTCTGATTTCAGTATATGTTGCTGTATATTTCTCTTACTACATAGCTGAAAGAAAAAGAAAGGAATTCACTTTTGTTCCTTTTTCCTCTATTCTGTCTGTTCTTTATCCTCTGCAAAGATTTGAATCCCCTGTTTGAGTTTATGGACATTCCCCTCTCTGGTTTCCCATCAAAAGTTTTGATATTCTCACTTCTGAAAGTAAATAAAAATTCCTATACCCATTTTGGCTCTTAGGTTCTTAACTACCAGAGAGATATCTTGCATACCCCTCTCCCTGCTGATCAATTTCATAGCCATGTACCAGGATTTCAATTTCAGTCTGTCTTTCTGACTTCTTCCTCATGAGTCTCTTTCTCTTGCAGTCTCAACGTAAATAGCATTTTGTCCCAGATATGCACTGATTGATTTTGCAGTGTTTTGTCTTTCTCCTAAGCCCTGAATATTTCTTTCCATCAAAAGAAGTTATAAATCCTGCCATGTATTTTGGAAATGATTCCCATGATTTTACTCTTCAATACATGCCCAACTATTCCAGATTTCTTTATTTTGTCATCCAAATCAACAATAATTGGTTTCCAGTTAAACTAACCGATTCCTGTAGTTGTGCACCAAAAGAGTTGGTGAAAACTTCAAAATAATGCTTCCAGTAACGTGACAAATTTAATTTAATCTTTAATGTAATGCATTTCTCTGTTCTACTCTTTTCCATTCTCCTACAGGGCTACTTTGTGTATTTTTCACTATCTTCAGATATTTAGAATTTTTCCACATGCTCAAATTTAGCTGATGAATTATATGTAAATTTATTTATGCCTGAAATCCATCCACTCATTTGTCTGTATGTCTATTTTTCTTGTTATATCTGTTCTCAGATATTCTGCCTTCATTTCTATGAGTATGTGAAAGACTTAATTTTCTTTTTCTTTTTTCTGTATACTTTTATTATTATTATTATTATGAACAAAGAAGTCATGCTTTCTATCCCTGTATATCATTATTCAAGATCCCTATCCCCTCCCGCCACATCAGGTCATTTTTTTCTTCTCCACAACTCCCCATCAACTCCCTGGGCAGGCAGCAGACAGTCCCATGGTCCCATTGACCCAATATTGCTTAGTTCAGTCTCCACTCCTGGCAGATCCAGTTTTGTCCCCCCTCCCTCAAGAGTGAGGCAGGTGTTCCTTTAGGCTGAGTGGGATTCGAAGAGTCAGTCTAGGGTGTTTCTGATCCCAAGCTGTTCAGTGGTTGTGGGTTGCAGCCTGGGCATTCTTGGCTTTTTTCTTGTTTGTTTGTTTAGAGACCACTAATGAGTGAGTACATCCCCTGCTTATCTTTCTGAGATTGTGATACTTCGCTCTGGAGGATATTCTCCAAATCCATCCATTTGCCGGCAAATTTTAGGATATCATTTTTTCTTACTGCTGAGTAGTACTCCTTTGTGTAGATGTACCACAGTTTGTTAATCTATTCTTCAGTTGAGGGACATCTAGGTTGTTTCCAGGTTCTTGCTATTACAAATAATGCTGCTATGAACATAGTTGAGCTAATGCCTTTGGTGTATGACTGTGCATCATTAGGGTATACACCCAGAAGTGGTATTGCTAGGTCCGTGGGGAGATTGATTCTCACTTTTCTGAGAAAAACCCATACTGCGTTCCAAAGTGGCTGAACAAGCTTACACTACCACCAACAATGGAGGAGTGTTCCCTTGCTCTGCATCCTCTCCAACATAGGCTGTCATCTGTGCCTTTTATCTTAGCCAATCTAACAGGTGTTAGGTAGTATCTCAAAGTTGTTTTGATTTGCATTTCTCTGATAGCTAAAGATGGTGAGCACTTTTTCAGGTGCCTTTCAGCCATTCGTAGTTCCTCTGCTGAGAATTCCCGTTTTAGATCTGAACCCCATTTTTTGATTGGGTTATTCAAGATTATGGGCTCTAGATTCTTGAGCTCTTTATATATCTTAGAGATCAGTCCTCTATCACTTGTAGGGTTGGTGAAAATCTTTTCCCATTCTGTAGGCTGTCATTTTGTCCTATTGACAGTGTCCTTGGCTTTAAATAAGCTTCTTAGCTTCAGCAGATCCCACTTATTGATTGCTGGTCTTAGTATCTGTGCCACTGGTGTTATATATAGGAAGTGGTCACCTGTGGCAATTCGTAGAAGTGTATTTCCCACTTTCTTTTCTATCAAGTTCAAAGTGGCTGGGTTATGTTGAGGTCTTTGATCCACTTGGACTTGTATTTTGTGCACGGTGACAGACTTGGATCTATTTGCATTTTTCTACACACTTCCATCCAGCTATGCCAACACCATTTGTTAAACATACTATCTTTTTCTACATTGAATGTTTTGGGCCTCTTTGTCAAAGATCAGGTGTTCATAGGTTTTTGGGTTAATTTCTGGAACCTCAATTTTATTCCTTGATCCACAAAGACTTACTTTTCACTCATACATATTTCACAAAGGCCAGAAAAAAAAAATAACCCACAGTTATGTCATGTGTTTAAATTAGAAACCATGAGGGTTCTAAACTATTAGATTACTTACTACTGGTTCTTGTACTTTTTAAATAAACTAATCCCCTTTCCTTTATAAGTGACCCAAACAACTTTTGTTATGTATGATACTTAGTGTTAAGCATTGTTTTCTTGTCTCATTACATTTCAAACAATTTATCACATCTTACCAATACCACTTACTTCATTTTACTCAAGGCAAACTTGCATTATGAAGTCTTTGATTATTTTGTAGCCAACTATTTTGTCTTATTTTTGTGCACAGGAAAAATCATAATTTTCATATATAATTGGAAATTATATATTTTCTTTTAGTTTCTGAGAAACACATTTTAATCAGCTGAGAATGTCTTCTTTTAAACTGTGTATCCTCCCTGAATTTACTACTCCACTCATAGCTGGGCATGAGGCACTATAGCATTCAATAAAGATGTGTAACACCTTTGTGTTGCCTTCATCAACAGTGTGCCTCTCATAAACTCACTGGCTGTCCTGGCTGTCATTTCCATGAACTCCATTTTCTTCTTTGCTCCTTGCTCTACTGAAAATGTCATATTACTCTACTGAAAATGGCTTCTAAGCAGAGAGATTATTTTTATTCTTTTCAATTTTCAGCACAGAAGAGCAATTTCAAGAGATAACCCCTGAAGCTAAAAAAATATATCAAAGGAATCCTAAACATCTGCAGTACATAGAAAGCATTTTACTTCCATTTTAAGTAAATATGCATGGCTTAAGATTTTGAAATTTATATTTATACCTCAGTGAGCTCTACATGTGTATATGTGAGGTGGTATCCTCATGCTAAAAATGCTGTCTTCGCAGAAGATGCACTTAGAATATTTCTGTATCTGTTTAAGACATTTCTTTTGACAAGGTGAGTCACCCTCTCACTGGGTGCCACATGGCAAGACATGCAGAGAATTGAGATCCCAGTAATTGTGTTCATAATTGCAACCCTTCAAATTTAGAGCAGATAAGTGCTTTGAAATCATTTTAAGGTAACAATGGTTGATGTTACCTTTAAGTTATTTTTGTAAACATATTCAAAATACGCTATGTCTCTATGGAAGCAATTTAACATTTGGCATTCTGTCATCTTACAAACAGGCTATATAAAATCTGAATTTCATATATATGTGAGTATAAATGTACAACCATATATTTTATATATTACAATATGCTTTAGTGCACTAAACTAAAATCACTTTAAATAATAGAAATTGGCTATTTTTATTTTCTAAATATATAAGCCAACGTAATTAGTGTATGTGGAAGATAATAACTTAAAACAAGTCTTAAGCATGGAAAAAAAAAAAAAACCTCAGTGATGAAATGCCCTTCTTAGTCTGGGTTTGGCACCCAGACTCCACATAGTGGTTTACATTCATTTATAATTTCAGTTCTAAGGGATCTGATGTTTTCTTCTGACAAAGGTATGAGCACTGTATATATATATATATATATATATATATATATATATGCAAAACATTCATGCATGTAAATTAAAATAAAAATTATAAATAATTAAAACAAATTAGCTACTCATACAAAATATTTATTATATAAAATAAATGATAAATACTCTTCTAGTATAAGAAGATTTTATTTAAAAAACTAAGGAAATCACTCAAATATTTATAGTCAATATTTTTTCTTTAATGTGGGTTTAATTATATATATGTATATGCTTATTTTACTTTAAACAAATAAACTTTATTTTTGTTTTATGGGTGTGGGTTGTTTTTCCCTGCATTCTTATCAGTGCAAGACATTTTGTGTTATGCCAGAAAACATTGTTGAATTTCCTGAAACTGTAGTTACAAATTGTTGCAAGTCACTTAATAATGTAAGAAATGAAACACAGATCTTCTGACAAAGTAGTGTTCTCTGAACTGCTAAAGCCACATTTTTAGTACCACTGGCCTCACTTGTTAACACTCAAGTTTGGTATAAAGATTTGTGTACTAAATAAGCAAACTTGCACAAGAATCTATAAAAGGCTGACAATTAACTGCATAGCTATGAACTCATCAGCCAGAAGATAGAAATTGATAGTGCAATAGTGGCACAGAGCTTATGGTATTAGCTGACCAAGTCCTGACAAAATTTAAGGGCTACTCCATGGAATGGAATCCAGTCACAACAATGTTCACAGGGTCTAGAACCTAAGACCGAACCTCAGACCCCGAGTCCAGGGATTTAGGGAAAAATCAAACACTACTGCTCTGCTAAAGGAACATGAGCATTAAATGACTCTTAAAGAATTTCTTCTATATCTCTCCTTCAGTGCATTGATCAGTCCTCATCAGAGACATTTCCCCTTACAGAAAATTCAAACAAACACACGACCAATAGCGAAACAATATTAAGAGATGAGAAAAGATAGAACATTATTCAATAAATGGCATGTCTAAAATAATCCTCCATCCCTTTCAGGGCTTGGGGAACCCTTTGAAAGTGGAAACAGAAAGAGCCAGAGCAGATGGTGGTCACAAAATTGTCAAATCCCTCAAAACATACACATGTGAATTATGATCCTGATAGACAGTTCTATGCTGTTGGGAGGTTCCAGACTATAAAATGACAGCTAATATACTTGATGGAATGAATCTAGAGCCTCTAAATGTGGATAACAGTAGAAAGGAATGGGCAGTCTATATAGCCTCTTTCACTGGCACTGGAGTTTGGTGCATGAACTGGCTTCTTGGAACCCATGCCTTGTGGAAGAATATCTTTCTCAGCCTTGATACTTGGGGTAGAGACTCGATCCTATCTCAACTGGATATGCTCGACGAAATTGACTTATCTTGGGATTCCTGGCCCTTTCTGGGGAGTCAAATGGGGGTAGAATGAGGAGAGGATGGGGAAGGTCTGGAAGAAAGGGAAGAAGTGGTAATCAAAGAAAAATATTTAAATAACATAATAATAAAGAAAATATTTCCTATTAAAAATAAAGAAATTGACAAGAATGAGACAGAGATATGCTAATTTTTTTATTTTGTATTTAACAAAAAACAGTAACATGAATTTAAAATGAGGAAAAGTTCACAATAACTATGAAGAGGATAAGAATCATAAGCATGACTTATCAAGGGTGGTAATGCAAATAAGATTGCTACACATATATTTACTATGTGTTCAGCTTTCCCTCTGAAATTTTTTTTTCCCATCCCTGTATCTCCTCATTCAAGGTCCCTTCCCCCTCCCACCACATCTTGACATTTGTCTTCTCTGCAACTCCCCATCCCTTCACTGGGCAGGGAGCAGACAGTTCCATGGTCCCACTGACCCAATAATGCTTGGATCAGTCTCCACTCCTGGCCAAATCCAGTTGTGTCCCCCCTCCCCCAAGAATGAGTCTGGTATTCCTATAGTTGGAGTGGGGTTCGAAGTGTCAGTCCAGGGTGTTTCTGATCCCAAGCTGTTCAGTGGTTGTGGTTTGCCGCTTGGGCATGTTTGGCTTTTTTTCTTTTAAATCAACCTCTTTTGCCTCTCTCAATGCCTCCTGGTTGGCCTTTAGCTTTTATATGTTTTGATAGTGCAAGTGTTTGTGAAGTTTAAAATCTGTGCAAATTTAATTTAGAATAAGGACACATGTGATAAGCTTTGCTACTTATATAGGTTCTTCAAACTAAATTTCTAAAAATAACATTTCCATATGTTTCTGATTTTTATCTTCCAATGTGTAGGTATGTGTAGACATAAGTTTTTGTTTGTTTGTTTGTTTTCTTGTCTGTGCCCAAAAGCCTGGAAAAATTTCCCCTACCCCTGTTCCTGCAGATGCTTATAAACTAATTTTTCAGAAGCTTATATTAAATGCAAACTGTTTGGCCTATGGCACAGGCTCATTAACAACAAGCTTTTATAACTTAACTCAATCTATTTCTATTAATCCATATATTGTCCTCTGGTTTGTCACTTACTGGTACCTTCAGTCTTGCTTCTTCTCCATGCAGCTTGTTGCATCTGTCCTGACTCAATACTTCTTCTCTTATATCTGTAGTCGGACTTCCTGCCTGCCTCTAAGTTGCCTTGCAATAGGTCAAACAGCTTCTTTGTTATGCAATGATAATAAACATATTCACAGCATACAGAAAGACATCACACATCAGATATGTTACACAAATTATACTTGACTTTAAAGCAATAAAGTAAACTGAAAATTATACAAAGTATTACTATTGTCCAGGCACTAATTGTTTTTGAGGAAACAGTTGTTACCTTATGGAAAATTATGACACTAATATAGGGTCAATGAATCAAAGAACCATATGCCCAGAGAATAACGTATGTGCCAAGGCAATTTCTTTTAATTCTCCAACAACACACTACACTTTGTCAACAGAAACTTCATTATTGTGAAGAGAAATAACTGAACGAATAGACTCAGAAAACATAGAAGATTGCAAGATCAATCCCTATAGATTGAGATGTAAGCTTGTGAATTTCTAAAAGTCATAGACTAGTTACTCACAAATTAACCAATAGTATGATCTAGTCTTAGTTACTTTACCTTCAGAATGTTTTTTTTTCTGCTGCTGGTATTACTCCTTTCAGATACTCACTTGATTGAATAAGACCCACAAGCATTACACAAAAGAGTATGTTCTATTTAAAGACCACTGTTTTATTCCTTGATGTCCCCAAGACAGCTCCAGAAAAGCATATAAGGTAATCTTTGTCTAAATATGTGGCCACTGTGACTCAGCTATGGCATTACATTAAACATAATGAGAATATATATTTAGAACTAGTAAAAGCATTTGTGTTTCTTTCATGCATGTAAATAACAGAGATTTAAGTAGGGAAAGAACTATAAATATTAGTAGTAAGAAAATAGCAGTCATTTGCAATCAGTCACAAAGTGAAGACATAAAATAAACAGACATTTAATATTAATTAATTACTTAATTTTTAAGTATAGCTCTGTTGGTAACTGAGAATAGATATGTAAACAAAAATATTTTACTTTCAAATTCAAGAAACCTTCATTAGATACCCTGGAACTACTGCTTTAGATCAAAATTCCATTTCTTTAGAAAACAAGTATGTGCTCTTAACCATTGAAACGATCTCTCTAGAAATAAAGAGACATTTCTCAAAACAAAACAACAATTAAAGAACTATAGACAATACCCTCCGATGCATTGGGTCAGGTGACCCCTTCCTAAATATAATACCAGTAGCACAAACACCAAGAACAACAATCAGTAAGTGGGATCTCCTGAAACTGAGAAGCTTCTGTAAAGTCAATAAGATGAAACAACAGCTTACAGAATAGGAAAAAATTTTCACCAACCCTACAAGTGACAGAAGACTCATCTCCAAAATATATAGAGAACTCAAGAAACTAGAGCCCAAAATCTTCAATAACCCAATCAAAAATTGGGTTCAGAACTAAAAAAGGGACTTCTCAGCAGAAGAATTACAAATGGCTGAAAAAGTGTTCAACATCTGTAGCTAACAGAGAAATGCAAATCAAAACAACTTTGAGATACCACCTTACACTTGTCAGATTGGCTAAGATAAAAGACTCAGAGGACAGCATAGAGATTGTGGAACAAGAAGAACACTCCTGCATTGTTGGTGGGAGTGTAAGCTTGTTAAGCCACTCTGGAATGCAGTATGGTGGTTTCTCAGAAAATTGGACATCACTCTGCCAAGGATCCAGCAATACCACTACTTGGCATATACCCTAAAGATGCACATTTGTATTTCAAAGGCATTAGCTCAACTATGTTCATAGCAGCATTATTCATAATAGCAAGAACCTGGAAACAACCTAGATACCCATCAACTGAAGAATAAATTAACAAACTGTGGTACATCTCCATAATGGAGTACGACTACTCAGCTGTAAGAAAAAATGATATTTTAAAATGTATAATCAAATGGATGGATTTGGAGACTATCCTCCTGATCGAGGTATCACAAACCCAGAAAGATAACCGGGGAATATACTTACTTACTAGTGGACTTTAAAAAAAAAAAGCAAAGCATTCCCAAGCTGCAAACCACAACCACTGAACAGCTTCGAATATGAAGCCCATTCCCTCCAGAGGAACACCTGACTTGATGTTGGGATGAGGAAAGCAGATTTACCTAGAGTGGATGCTGAAATAAGCCACCTTGGGACATTGGGACCTCCTGCCCTTGCTGGGATGGAGATAAGGAGATGGGGAGAGCAAAGAATGATTGGAAGGGGCAGGAGGGGGAAGGAAGTTTGAAAAAGGAGATACATGGATAAAATATGAGACTTTATTCACATTAAAAAAGGTAAAAAAAAGTAATTAGATAAATAAAAATTTAAATACACTGACACTGCAGCTCACAAATGTCAATGCTGAAGATCTTGGAGGGCAAAGGATCACTTATACACTGTCAGTGACAATATATACTCATACAGCAACTATAAATTTTTGTATGAAAGATTCCTTTAAAAATAAAATTAGAATTATTACATGATCCAGGTATATCACTCTTAGAAATATGTTCAAAAAGCGTATGCAGCATATAACAAAAAGATACTTACACATCTACATTTAGTTTAGTGCATATATACATATTTGTGTGTATTGTCTGTGTATATATATAATAAACACTTACATATATTATATATGCAAATATATATCAAAGAAGAGAGATAAAGTCATATGAGTTGGGGGAAAAACAAGTGTAAAGATAAGAGAACAGAAGAAATACACCAAATAGTAGGAAGAAAAACAAAAACTAAAACTATATGTTGCCTATATATTTGTAACCTAGAATGGAAAGTACATACCATACACACTCACACACACATACACATCTCAGCTTTCTTTAGAAATGACAATGAGAAATTGACATGAGTTTAGCATGTTTGTCTAATATTATACTTTCATCTAAATTACTTAAGAATTAAAATGCTTTTATTTTCATTCAAATTACTCCTAGAAAAATATGTAAAGGTGTTACAAAACCATGAAAACCGAAGGTGCATTAAAAATTTGCTTCCTGACATCCCAAATGTTACAAATGAAATAACATTGGTATAATTCCAGATTTAGGTTCTTTTATTCCTTTTAAATAACTTTGCCTTTCAATTTGATAGGAAAGGTTGCTCTTAGAAAAAGTTCATATCAGAATTTAAATGTCATAATCATAGAAAGAAAACTTTATGAGGCATTTTAAATATTTAAATTACATACAATTATATGAAGAATAACATTAATGGAATAGTGTGAGTATGATGAATTCTATTTTATAAAATTCAACATCTGTTTATTTCAGTTATATTTATCTTTTTTTATTATTTCACAAATTCATAACAGTTTCATTCTGCACTCATGATATTCCTTAACTCTTTCAATCACTTGCCTTAGCTTTTCAAACATTTGAATTATACTACCACATCTAGTTATTTTCGTGTTTGCTTAAAGGTTTTTCAAATGTATACCACCATCTATTCTTCTTTGATCTCAACTGAGAATGATGCTTTTATGTAAAATACTAGAAATTTTCCAGAACAAATATATATGACAGCATATTAAAAGCAAAGTAAATCTTAGATGAAAAGTATTTCAGTGAGTTAAGGAAACAATGCTTAAGTTTACAAAAAGCCAACAACATATACATGGTTTAGTGTCAAAGGCAAACAGAAAAGTGGTTGAGCAGTTATGTAATAAGGAGGAATCTGAGAGAGAAGTACATGTACTTCTCTGGGAAGGGGAACTAGATTAGATCTACTGAGAAAACTGTGACCATAATAGGGGAGGGCATTCAAAAGCATCTCTAGTTTATGAAGAGTCAAAATATCTATATAGAAAACATAGTTATGAGTTATACACAAAGAAAAGGAGAAATTGGTATTGATCACTCTGCTTGTTTTAATACACAAAGCCATAATGTTGGCCAGGTCTGTCCAGGGATAGAAGGAGGCAGCAGTGAAGAGTGATGCTTCATGGCAAGTGCTTGTACTTTGAATATTTATGTATATTGTGCTATGCAAAAGCAACAAAATAAGGTTGTAGGAACTCTCAATAAATAACATAGTTATATGTATTTTAACAACATTCTCTGTTTATAACATTCTTGTTTGCTTCAGTTCCAATTACCTCTCACTGTTTTGCCTTAGTATCTACCATCTTGTTCACATTGGCACTATTTGACCATTCAATACTAATGAGTATTTTGTACAAATCCCCATTTAAGAGTAATATTCTCTTTTTTCACATTTCTCCATTTTATGTTTCTGGTGACATTTAAAATAAAAATCTTTTTGCTTTGTTTCATCTTTGTAAAATTCAGTCTTCTATCTCAAGTGTTGACATATGTCTTTCTGGAAGCATCAAGTGTCATTGATAAAGGGTACAAAGCAGCTAAGTAAAATAATTCAAAGTAAAACTTTAAAACATGTTGTGAGGATTTTTCTAATGTCTTCTTCAGAAACAGAAGGATGCTATTGCCACAAGAGCAGATCATTTAACAAAAACTTGACATTAATTTTGAAGGTTATGTGTTCATTTATTCATTTTCTGACTCCCCATTTTTCAGGCTGAAGATCATCCTGATCTACTTTTACCAAAAGTAATAATACCAAAAGCAATCATCCAGGAAACAAATTCCTTTATCCCTTCTTTCTTCTCCCTTTCTTCTCTCTCCATTTTCCAGCCCCATCCTTTACGAGTGACCAAATTTCAGAACCTTACCTTGCTAAGCATTCATGTTATTGCTGAGTAATGCACCACAGATAAAAGCTCTTTATAAATACATTGCAAAAACATTGTTCAGTGTTTTTCATGTGAGTACATGCCTGGAATCAACCTTCAGTACATTTGGTAAATAAAGGAGAGATGGAAGAAGGAATGAATAAAAGGGGTTTAAAGGGAAGAAGGGTAATATCCATATTCAGAATAATTATTTCTATTTTTACCCATTTATTACCTCCTGAAACAAACAAAAAAGAAGGAATCTGCACTTCAAGTCTTAGATCACCTAATCTGCTCAGAAATATCCTTTATGAGGATTCCAGCTACAACTTATCTTGTGGCACTATTTCCTCATTTAAGCCTACATACACTTCCCAACAATCAAGATGCAAGTACATGGGCTAGAACAAGAGATAACGACACTACAGTAAGTACTATGCTTCAATGAGAACTGAATTTGTTTCCCACCAAACAAGTCAGATAGTGCACAATCATATCAATTACCAGCTCCAGTCTGATTCGAAAGCTTTTGTTTCCTGATTTCCGTAGGCCCTTAAATCAATATGTACACAAAAATACATTCACAAGGATTTAATTTTAAAATACAATTTTACAGGTGACAATGATATAATTTTAGGTGCCTGAAAATTTGTCTTTTCTGTTATATGTAACCATCCCTAGAATATTGTAAAAATGAAGTTTTTATGTATAACAGTTTATTTTACTTAATACCAAGATTATTAATACAAAAATATGCAAAAGTGTCATACTAAATTTGAGTGATACTAGAAAGAAAAATTACAGTAGTGTGGTTGAGGTTAAGGCTTATCAGAAACTAAATATATTTCATTAATTTTCTTCATACTTAACTGTCGTTTAAGGCCTAATATAAAGCAGTTCCTTGGAAGTAGACAGAGATTTTGACATAGTTCATTATTACTAGGCTAATTAATACTAATGCATTGATTACTGAAGTATTGATAAATGTGTCTGAAGAATAAATATAATGATTTGTTTATGATGATAGACATAATTTCTTTCTTTAATCTTAGTTCAACTAGTTTTGAAAGCTTATGTTCATGTTACTATTAGTTGATAATACAAATACATATGATATATTTAAAGAACAACAGTTAATAAGAGTATTAATTTTATCTTAGAGAAAATAGGCAATATGCTATATAAAGAAACAGTTGAAACTTCACTCATGAAAAATGACCAAAGATGTCCTGTAGAAAAGGTTCAATGAACACCCAAAAAAGAAAAAAGAAAAAAAAAAAAGAAGAAGAACAGTCAGGGTTAGTACATTTGTAAGGGGGAATTGGGCATTTTGATGGGTTGACATTTTTCCATGACAAGTTCAATACCTTAAGTGATTCTAGAAATGTCAGACAGGAGCTTAATAGGCACCTCAATGAAAACATTAACTACACAATTAAACTTAATGAGAATAAATTCTCCTTTTATGAGAAAAAGGTCAATGTTAACTTGATCTTAGAAGGAAGAAAAAAATGAGAGTTTTCCCACATGTAGGAAGAAAGCCAATTAGTAGTGAAGTTAATGCAGTGGGACACAGAGAGAAGCTGAACCAGCCTTCTCATTTCTTACTGTCATATAGAAACCTTGTACTGTCATTCTGAATTCAAATGTGAGGTATGATGATATCTAGACTAACAGTAATGGATGGGCAGAAACTACTCAAAATAATTTCAGAATTTTAATGTGCAGTAACTTATCTATTTTCTTTGCTTTTTCTTTCTTCTGTTCTTCCATGAATTTGTTATGAGATCTATTTATATAACATAAGATAGCAACAAATACCCTAAAATAAAATTATTTTATTTCAGTGCTTCTTCCATCATTTATTAACTTTTACAATAGTAAAAATAAGTATAAATTAGCATGATACCTCAACCATACTTTTTAAAAAATAAAAAAAATGCAAATAATCTCTTGAATTACTTATATGAGGATTTCATTTTACATTCATTAAATGTGCTAATCTAAAACATTGAGTCAAAGTGAAAGCAAATAAAATCTATTTTCAATTTACTTACAAAGTTAACAAATGAGATAAGTGTAAGGTAAATAAAAACAATTTTAAAAGTTATTTGGAACATTTTCTTGAATAACTTAGTTAAATACTATTTGAAAATACTTTCTGAAAGTAACATTAAACTGTAAAATACAAACTATATAAAAATGATATTATATCATAAGGGTATACTTAATATTCAAGTAATATTTGAATACTCAGTAAAGCTCCAGATGACATAGATACCAAAATAAGCATAGAGGAATAAAGAAGCTTTGATCAAAAACAGGAAAAGTGAAGTTAAATTTAAGAGAGATTTTAGCACATGTCAAAAAAACAGGAAATGAATTTGTAAACAAAATCACCCAATAATTGCATTTATGAGAAAAAATTTTAAAAGGTGGAAAATAATATTTTAGAGATAGCATGTATTGTTAGAATTAGGAATGCATGTTGTTAAGAGAATATGATGCTAAAATTGTAAAGTTATGGTGCCATTCCAACACTATTTTTATGTTATCTTTGAAGTAAATTCAAGAAATAATAGGATATTATAAGATTATTTGTGAAATAAATATCATTATGTAATGCAATATATTCATATAAACATGTATATGTATTAAAAAAGAGAAATCAATAAGTTCTTGCATCTCCCTCTCTATTTCTCCATTTAATGTGTTTTTTATTATAGAATCATATTATGTTTTATAATTTTTTACCATAATTTTTCTAAAAGTAGTGTATTTTGTTATTGAGTTTTATGCCAACTTTTTAAATATTTACAAATTACATAAAGGTCAGTAATATTTTAAACCCTAACTTTGTCTTTGTTATCACCCAATATCATACATTAAATAAATATTACAATATAAACATTTCAAATTTTAAAAGTCTTGCAGTTTTTTTTTTGTTTTTAACAAAAGCTTTTAAAAGAAGCTTTTTATTTATTTTGTAGTATTAGTAGGAAACAAAATGCAGGAAGCCAAGACAGTCAGCCAGTCACAAGCAACTCAGCTTGATGTGTCCTTCTAGAAGCAGCAAGTGTTTAGTAACACATTAGGTAACTGAGATTATACAGTGTAAATGCTTCCCCTGCCATTTACCAACTAAAACCCTTACAGTACATGAGTATTTTGATAACCAGTAATATGCTAAACCATCTCAGACTCAAATTGAAATCCTGTCTTTCAGGCAACAAAAAATTTATAGAAGACAAAAATGGCAGTAGGCCTCTACACAGAAGTATCGGCGAAGTTACAATTAAAATTCTGTATTTTTTCCATCCCTGTATATCCTTATTGAAGGTCTCTTCCCCCTCCCACCACATCTGATCATTTTTTCTTCTCTGCAACTCCCCATCCCCTCCCAAAAAAAAAAAAATTCAGAGGGAAAGCTGAACACAAAGAAAATATATGTGTAGTAATCTTATTTGCATTTCCACCCTTGATAAGCCATGCTTATGATTATTATCCTCTGTATAGTTATTGTTAACTCTTCGGCATTTTTAAATTCTTTTTACTGTTTTTTTGATAAATACAAAATAAAGAAGAAAAAAAAAGAAAAAAAAGAGTTTAGGGTTCTAGCTTTTAATTCCAATAAATTGCAAAATATTTTTTTAAAAAAAATTCTGTATTTCCCCCAATGCTCAGCTTACAAGGAAACACAAAGCAACAAAAACACTAGGTAACTAAGTACAAACTTTCTAAGTTTATCATCATATCTATATATTTATATTTACTTTATACATGTATATTCATGTTTTGTTAGCACAATATACAACAGAGTGAAGGAGTAGACTGAAGGCATTTTTTATGTGAGGTTTTAGTTGTGGACTTGAAGGCAAATCTCACTTGTAGATGCATTTACCTATGGTATTTGATAGCATTCAAGATTTCCATAGAAGATACTCTTACCAGCTCTATCTCTGAGTAGCACAAGTCTGGTCTGTGAGGATTTTAGCCTCGGCACATAAAATTTCACTATGGGAAAAAAATACCATTTCTCCTGACTAACATCTAGGACCACAGTTATGTAAGTGCCCTATCTGCCACTTTGTTCTTTGTGCTGTATGACTCAAAAAGTATTCAAATGAATAATAAAATTATGAAATAGGTGGTAAAGATGATGAAATGTAGAGATGATCTTTTATATTTAACTCAATTTCACACAATCTTTTGCTGCAGTTAAAAGCAAGGGTGCAGAAACCCACAGCCAGGAACTATAGGGAAAGAGTTTAAATTAGAAGTCTCCATCAGGTGCCTCCCTTAGGAGATCGGGAAATTCTGTGCAAGGGTGGAAGGGAAGAATCTAGGAGTCAGCAGGGATGGAGGACACCAGGAGGTCATGGCTCACTGAATTAACTAAGGGTTCACATGGGATCACAGATGAAAGATGAAAAATTTGTACAAATTACAAATGTTAGTTTGGTGGTTTTATGGGATGCCTAACATTGGTGTGGGTAAATCTTGCCTGTATTGAGATTCTTTCCCTCCTGTACGGTTATTTCATCCAGTCTTGTTATGAGAGGTTTATTTGTCTTTTTTTCTTTTTTTAATTATTATGAATATAGCCTCATTTTTTATCCATGTATCCTCTTGTTCAAACTCCCTTCCCCCTCTCACCACTCCCCGTCACTCTCTCATCTCCCCATATTTATTTCTTATTTGGTGATTTTACATCATGCACCACATCAAACTGAGTTAGCAGTCCTCACAGTCTCATACTCATTCTCTGACCTCCCCATTTTTTTAAAGCCCATGCATGTTGCTCATTTACTTACTGCAGAATAATTAAACTTCTTGTGGCTAGCCCCTTAAAGAAAACAAACGGGTATTCCTTCTGATAAATTGAGGCAGCCTCTTACTGCTTGTCACATACTGAGAAATAAGCAGAATTCAGATCCTAGAAATTGTGTTCAAAGAAAAAAGGGGGGAAAAAGAGAAAGAAAGATGCTTCTGATGTTCTAGATTAATGGTTCTTGTGGTGGCTACCTGACTTTTTCATGTGGAAACTGTAGCTAACTTCTAACTTGTAAATACAGAAAGCAACACCTGTATGCAAAAGAGTATATCCATTATTGAGTTTTATCATACACAATCACACTGACTAACAATTTTGATAAAGCTGATCAATACCATCCTGACATGAGGATTCCAATACTTATGGCTAGGCTCTCCATATAGCAAAAACTATTATTTTTCTGCAAGTCACAAAGTGTTCTGAGATGCCACAAAAATACAGAAATGAAGCCCATTCTAATATCTCAAGAAATCCATTCATAATGTTGCTTTTTATTTGTCTATATTTTATTTAGAGATACATTTTTTTCCAGTTTGTCTTGTCTTATTAGAGAACAAATACAGACACTCCTCACACATACCTGCAAAATCTCTGTCACTGATGTAGAAATGTTGTAGATCCATGCTTGGGATGACTGAATTTTCTTCAGCAAATAAAACACATTAGTTTTGAATTAATATGATGACTATTTCCTGACTATGCTATGCTATAACTAGTACATTGTGGTGTCTAAAAAGCTTAAAAAAAAACTAGCCTGGGCCTCATCTGCTTCAAGGTTGCCTTTTCAGGCAAACTGTCCTTTTCTTTATAAATATCCACAAATTCTAAGGTTTCCCAAGATGGTTTTAATCTCCATGAACTTTTTGTTTTTCTTTTAAAGTGTGCTCACTGATTGCACATAGAATCTTTTATTTTAAAATATATTTGACCCTAGATCCTATAGTTCATGGAATATATGGAAGGTAAAAAAGAAAAGTTTATTTTTATACAACTTCAATAAACAGAGTAATGAATAGGCCTATTGAAGTAGCCAGGAGAAATCTGAGGAGGCTCCAATGCTACATTAAGATGTGCAGGCCATTAAGGGAATCCTGAGATTAGAAGAAATAGTCTTCTTCAAGGAAGAGCATGGAACCAATACCAAATGATTAGCCTTACAAACATACAGAGAAGTAACATTATACAGACTGAGCAGGTAGTGTTATGTTTGTTTTTTTTTTTTTTTTTTTTTTTTTTGTGTGTGTGTGTGTGTGTGTGTGTGTGTATGTACATGTAACAGCAATGAATGGAAAAAGCAGCCATGAATTTGAAAGAGAGTAGGGTGAGATATATAGGATGTATTGGAGAGCAGAAACGAAGGAAGAAATGGTATAATAATAATCTCAAAAATGAAAAAAAGCACTAAATATAAGTAAATTAATTAATTGTGATTACAAAATAATCCCAATATATGAAAATGCTATTTTTAACAGTACTTTAGCAAACTTACAGAGCCAGCTCCACTTTGAACTTGCCATCAGGGTCAGTTCTTCCCAGCATAACCTGTTGTAAGGGGTGGGGCCCGCTTTCCTGAATGGCAAGATGAGCATTTTCCTGAGGTAAGGGTTAGGACTAGCTCTCTTGCTGCATTGTCCAGCAAGAGACAGGGTCAGATTTTATGAAGCAAATTAAGTGCTTGCCAGCTTGGAATGGACCGCTGACTTCATCCTGTATGGTATCCAGGAAACCCCATATGTAACACAGACCACAGACATCAAGGGAATTTAACATTTTTTTTTAAATACGCCTTGTTGTCTTAACAGTTTTCTACTAATATACATGTAGAATAAAATAAATATAAGCACTAACTCCATTAAATCTAGACACTACTCAACTTGTACATTCAATTTAAAATGTCTAACAGGCATGCACATAAATAATTTTTGTAAAAATGTCAGCATGCCATTTAAATATTTTTTATGTTTGAGAATTTATTTTTGAAATACTTATGTAAAACTTATTTTAACAGTATAAGGTACCTAGGATGTTGTGAAGTCAGTAGTTTGAATTTCTTCTGTCCTTACCCAGGTCAGCTTTGATATGTGCTAGTTGTATATTTCTTCTTTATTTTTAATAGTTGAGCAACATATTTTTCTATAAAAATTCAAAAATAATTCTAACACACAGTGACAGGTAAAGGTGAATTTGTAAGTGAGTAACTGAGTTTATCTCAACACAATGTGCTCTTGTGTATTTTGGCCTGTGTGACTGTGTTCTTTTTTTTGTTTGTTTTGTTTTGGTTTCACAACCTGTGTCTCTCACAGATTTTATTTATACACAAAATCATTTTCTCCAAAATTTTAATAATTGATTGCAGTCTTTCCATGATACCTATTTTTCTTACAGTCTTTTATGATTACATATGGAAAGTAAACAAAACAAGCAAATAACAAATTTTATGAGAACTAAAATCTAATATTATGATGAAATAAATTTATTTAACTCAATAGTTTCTTCCTTAAACCTGGTGTCATAAAGTCTTGTACAGAAAAGCTAGACAGAGTATCTGTATTAAGCTTGACTAAGTTAATAGGGCAGAAGTTCTTTCTTACTACTTGTTATATTAGGCTTCTCCTGTGTTATTCTATTAATATACTATAATGGATATCTGATCTTTCTATGGAAGTCTATCTCCTCAATCCCTTGTTTAAATTCTTTTCTTATGTCTTACATAAGACTAACATTCTTTCTCTTGACTTCTGAAATACCATATTCTGCTCTTTATTCTTTCTACAATGAGAAAAGTCCAGATCTCACAAGTGAGCACACAAAGCCAGGCAGTTCACTGAGCCAGAATGTTTCTCTTTGTGTCTCTATCATAACCTCTTTTGTCAATATGGTCTCTGTCTTTATTACAATCCTGAAAACAGTAAAAGAACATCAGAGTTTCTAAAACTGCTTTCTTTGCCTTCAGGTGTCTACCAGGGCTTGTCATTAATTTTATTTATATATTTATGTTTTATTTACTTTTGAATAACCCTGGGGACCTCCTGCCCTTGTTAGGAAAGAGATAAAGAAATGGGGAGAAGAGAATGACTGAGAGGGGTGGGAGGGGGAAGGGAGTTTGAACAAGAGGATGGATAAAAAGTGTCTGTGTTCTTTTAAGTCTTTCTTTTAATTTCACCAAAGTTTATTCTTCACATTTTAACATGCTAACACATTCAGACTACAGAATCAAGAGTTTGTATTGCTCAGTAAGATCATGGATTAACAAATCTTAGTTAATATCAAAATGACATATGCAAATAATTATATATTGCTTAATTGAAATTTATATATTTCACGTTTCTAAAAATTTTCTGGCTATTACATAAATTGTGAGACTATATAGAGACATACAACTAAAATTATTTTCTTATAGTTACTTGTAATTTATATTTCTTCCTGAATATTATTCGTGTTGTTAGATACAAATGACAAAATGATATTCATACTGTCAAGTAAGTGGAATGCAAACATATATTAACCTAAGTAAAAAAGGAAGCAGAAATAAAAAATCTGAATCTAGATGTTTTGTGTTGACATATTTGCTGTATACCTGAGATATGAGCATCCATGGAAGCCAAATGTTTTTTTTTTTCTGAATTTAATAGATAATTGTTAATAATGTAAAGAATAGAATTGACCATTCAAAATTTCAATAATACTACATAAAACTAAAATATAATACTACCAGTGACAGAACTTAATTAAGAAAGGATAGAAAGATGCAGACTAGAATACTATGAAAATGAAGAGTGACATGATGCATGAGGACTTCTTATAGGCCATGGAGAACATCGGTTTTGTGTCAAGCCAGCATCCTCAAACATCTGTTCTTTTCTGACCTTTTCCTGCTGTGTTTCCCAAAGCTCCATTTACAATTTCATGCTCATTAGAATGGGCAATTCAGTCTTATCAACAAAGCCATATTTGGCTGTTCCTTGCATGTTTTATTTTATTGAGAAAATCTAAAAATATACAATTAAGCAGCTTTTTGTGCCAAACAAATCTACTCTATTACACTCAGGTAATTTGGATGGGCCAATGAATATATTACATATGGCTGGCTAGCATTTCATTACTAAAAGTTTATTTTCGAACTTCTATTTATAATCTGCTTCAAAGAAACAATAAAGGGTCTAAATATTTTCACCTGAAGATTTAGAAATTTCAACAAGAGATATAGAAATGCAGTCTTAGAAAACAATGTTAATTTTGTGCTGTCTTTTGATGAGTACTGGCATACTTCTTCCTTTCTAATCTATAAACATTTATAATTATGTCATCAGCAGAGCAAGAAGAACTATGAGGTTAAGCTGCTTGACTAATTGACTGGCATTAACTTAATTAAACATATTAAGATCCGGGTTGATAGTCACTGAGTGAATTTAATGACTAGCATCCTCATTTTTGTTAATTTGTTATTAGACCTTTAATGTAATGGACTCAGCAGAATTCAATATTATTATGTTGAAGTTTGGACATATGGAATTTCATTGTTATTATCATTATAATAAATTATATATTTAAAATGAATAATAATTTTAATATGTTACAGTACTTAAAATGGTGACATTATATTCTTTCTCTTCACCTGGGGTACATTTAGTAAAAGTGGTGTTACATTGGGAAGAAATATATTATAGCCATTATTATTAATACATTGATTCATTTCTTTTTTCTGGCATAATATTTTTATTTATTATTTGGTGATTTTATATCATGCACCCCATCAAACTCAGTTATGAGTCTTCTCAGATTCATACCCACTCTTATGATCTCCCCATGTACAAAAAAGTCCATTCATGCTGCTCATTTACTTACTGGAGCATAATTAAACTCTGTGTGGCTAGCCCCTTCTATAATGATCTTTTATAGCAAAGACTACAAAAAATCTGAGAAAAACACTGCTAAATAGAAAAGTATAATAACTAGGAAACAATACTATATTTTTATAAAAGAAAAATCTTTACAATAAAAAGTCCTGCAAATTAAACAATGAGAGGGTTTTCTTCAGACAATGTACAAAATGTGGTGGAAAATAAATCAAAACAAAAGCAGAACATGGACATTCGAGTAAATTGTATAAAAAGGGAAATTGTACAACACAGTCCAGATGAACCAGCTGTCAAGACAAAAGATTACTGGGGAATGTAGGGTAAAAACAGGCTAAGGCAGCCACTTCAATATATTGCATAAAGCATAGTGGCTTTATATTAAGAAGCAAACATGTATTAGCTGCTCTTCTCATTACTGAGAAAAAATACTTTACAAAAACATTTTAAGAAAAAAAGACATGTATTTTGAATCACAGTCAGCGGTCACAGTCTCTCATGTTGAGAAATCATGGAGGCAAGAACCACAGAGTAGTTGTTGTCCTTTGGATCTGTATTCAGGAAGAAGAGACAGATGAAAACTAAATCTAAGCTTGCTTTCTGTTTTATGGCAATGTGAGACTCAAGACAGTAAAATGCATTGTCCATGGTTCTGGTAAATGATTCCATCTTAGTTTTGGGAAGAAAATAAAAACAAAAACAACTTACAGGTGTGAAGGGACATTGTAGACTATGTGATTCAAGATGAGTTGATTGCCACTATTAATTATCAAAAATGTAAGCAATCATTTTTTTCTTATTTTTTAAATTATATTTATATTTTCTCATACCTTTTGAAAGATAATTGAGTTGCTATATATAATTTTATCTCTTATTAAAATATACTATGTCACTTGGTTCACTTGGTATGTTTTGGTTTTTTATGTATTTAAGATGTCAGCAGAAGAATTTCTAATGGCTGAATGGCACTTGAAAAACTGCTCAACTTCTTTAGCCATCAGAGAAATTCAAATTAAAACAACTTTGAGATACCACCTTACACTTGTGGGATTGGCTAAGATAAAAGACAAAGATGATAAGCTATGCTGGAGAGGTTGTGGAGCAAGGGGAATACTCCTACACTGTTGGTAGGTGTGTAAGCTTGTTCAGCCACTCTGGAATACAGTATGGCAGTTTCTCAGAAAACTGGGAATCAATTCCCACAAGGACCCAGCAATACTACTTCTGAGTGTATACCCTAAAGATGCACAGTCACACTCCAAAGGCATTAGCTCAACTATGTTCAAAGATGCATTATTCATAATAGCAAGAACATAGGAAACAACCTAGATGCCCCTCAACTAAAGAATGGATTAACAAACTGTGGTACATCTACACAATGGAGTACTGCTCAGCACAAAGAACAAACTGAGGTACATCTACACATTTGAGTATTACTCAGCAGTAAGAAAAATTTGCAGGCAAATGGATGGATACAGAGAATATCCTCCTGAGTGAGGTGTCACAAACACAGAAAGATAAGCAGGAGATATACTCACTCATTAGTGGACTGTAAACAAAAAAAGAAAAAGGCAAATAGATCCGAGCCTGTCACTCTGCACAAAACTCAAATCCAAGTGGATCAAAGACCTCAACTTAACCCCAACCACTTTGAACTTGATAGAAAAGAAAGTGGGAAATACACTTCTACAAATTGGCACAGGCCACCACTTCCTAAATATAACACCAGTGGCACAGGCACTAAGACCAACAATCAATAAGTGGGATCTCCTGAAGCTGGGAA
>PVIH01015587.1:0-48977 GCA_004025045.1 Sigmodon hispidus | reverse complement strand
GAGAGAGAGACTAATAGCATTTCCATTAAGACCAAGAACAGGAAAGAGTGCTTTCTCTGGAGGTTGGGGTAGGGAGGGAAATGGATTTGACTGAGAGACATGATGTGAGAACATGAATGTAAAAGTCATAAAGAATAAATAAAATGAAAGTTTAAAAAACAAGTGCCTTTTCTCACTACTCACTTTAATCTATAATTCCTAGTTCTGCATTACTATAGTAAAGAGGAAATAATTATAACAATTGAGAAAAACTAAATCAAACAGTTTCACAGGTGACATGATTTTCTATGTAAAAATACAAAAGAATCTGCAAAACCTTTCCTGGAACTAAGAAAATGATTTAAGCAAGGCTGTAGGATGAAAGGTTACTTTACAAACGTCAATTGGTACTATAAATGTCAATATGCTAGCACCTGAAATTATTTAGTTATACACTTAACAAAATCTGTTCAAGATCCATCTGAGAAAACTGCCAGACTGTGATGAATGAAATGAAGGACTTAAGTGAACTGAGATCTATCTCATGTTCATGGATAGGAAGATTTGTCGTTATAAAGATAAAATATTTCCCAGTATGGTTCACAAATTAAAGACAACTCAAGTCAAATGCCTGAAAATTATTTTATTGATTTTTGACAGACTAATTCTAAATTTAATAAAAAGAGGCAAAGGACCCAGAATAGCTGATTCAATATTAAAACAGAAAGGCAGAATTGATGAATTGACAAGGTCACTCATAGTTAACTTCAGTATGTGAGACAGTTCGCCATTGGTAAAGAATAGACAGTTGGATGTAATATATAAATATGTTTATGTAAATATACCCACAAGGACTGCATAGTGTGTATTTTTAGCATCTTTTAAATTATGAGATACCTGTAATTATGTGTACTCATGTTGGAGTCTTCTATTTTGTTTCACTAACCTATATGTTTGTTTTTGTGCCACTACAATGCTGCTTTTATTAGTGCATCTCTGAAATATATTGTGAAGTCTGATATGGCATCTCCTCCCACACTGTTCTTCTTGCCTAGGACTGCTTCATCTAGTAGGGTCTTTTAGGATTCCATATGAATTTTAAGACTTTTTTAAATGTGAAGGCTTTCATGAGGATTTTTATTGGGATTGCAATAAATCTATAAATTAATTTGATAGTATGGTCACTTTTACAATATGAATCCTGCCAGTCAATGGAGATGGGAGGCTGTCCAACCCTCCAGTGGCTTTCTCACTTCTGTCTTTATGGATTTAGACTTTCATTGTAGTGATCTTTTATTTCATTGGTAAAGCTTCTTCCTAGGTATTTACTTTTCCTTTGAGACTATTATGAATGTGTTTTTATGATACTTTCTTCAGCCTGTTGTTTGTCATGGGTGTCCTAAAAGGCTTCTGATTTTTTTTTTTAAAAAAGTTGATTATATTCTGCCATTTTTGCTGAAAATATTGATCATTTTTTAAAAAATTCTGGGGGATTTTTGGGATCTCTTAATGTATAATATCATATAATATGCATAATTGATTTATTTCCCTATTTGTATCATTTGTATCTCTTGAATTTTCTGCTCTTGCCTAGAGGACTAGGTAGTGACTTGTGAACTGTATTAAAAAGGAGTGGGGGAGTGAGCAGCCCTGTCTCCTTTCTAACTGGAACAGAATTGCCTCAAGATTTTTCTCATTTAGAATAATGTTGGCTGTGGGTTTATCATATATAGCTTTTGTTATTTTGAGATCTATCCAAACTTACTCTCTCTTGGACTTCTATCATGAAGATCTATTAGAGTTTTTCAAAGGCCTTTCTATATCTATTGAGATGATATTGTGGTTTTTAAGTCTGTCTGTATGATTTATTTGTTGATTCATATGTTGACCCACCTGTATTTCTCAGATACAACCAGCTTGATCATGGTGTATGTCCAGACACTAAAATCATGGTGAAGCTGACTGAACTAATGGTACCATACTTGCTGCTCAATTGGGGAAGGATATTTTGGAAGCTTAAGATTGAATTAAGCAAACATTCCTATGATTGGCCAAAACAGAAAATGAACACTGTTACAGCCATTGATACAGGTAGAGTTGTGTCTGGCTGTGGTTTCTTGGAACACCACAGTAGATGCTGGAGGCAGGAAGTACTCTGGAAATGTGTTCTGTGGCTTAGGAAGTTCATTCCTATGTGATTAGGTCATAGGCCCAGCCAAAGCAACCTTGGGAAGAGAAAAATTCTAAAATGGAATGGGGCTTGCCTCCCCATACACCGGCAGAGAAAGGGCCTTCAGCCCAGGAAACTAAGCCATACGGGCATGGAATGGCAAAGCAGAGAGACAGAAATAAGAAATAGAGCTTTTTGTCTGCATGGAACACTTTAATCTTCTTGCTGTAAAGAAACTTGAGCCTCTTTTTTTTTTCCCCAAGAAAGAAAAGGAAAGATCTTGACCTCTACCTTCTTTTTTCTCTTAGGTATTATTATAGCTGGGTTTCAGAGCAGGACCATAATTACTTCTTTAAGTAGTTCTGAAGACTGTCTGGGGTCTTCAGAAGCATATAGTTGTGCCAAGTCATCTCTTTAAGGGATATTACAGAATAGAGGAGTAACTAGCTGCCTTGATGGGAGAGACCCTGGCATGCTGGGGAAGCCCAGGGACACATTATCTAGCATTATCTAGACTGAGTTCTGGTCCCGAACAGGGTACAGCTGGATGAAACAGAGGGGAAGGTATAAAGAATAGCAGTGAGTATGCTTGCTGTGACCAGAGTGGGCAGGGATGTGCTCCACGGTCACTCCCTATACCATGATCGTCTATCTACTATGTAAAATATTTAGGGCCAAGCTCTCTCCCTCCTTCCTTTTTTCTTTTCTTTTCTTTCTTTCTTTCTTTTTTTTTTTTTTTTTTGATTTCTGAGATCAGGTTTTTCTCTTTGTAACAGCTCTGGCTTTCCTGGAACTTGCTTCTTAGACCAGGCTGGCCTCAAACTCACAGAGATCCTCTTGTGTCTACTTCCTGAGTGCTGAGATTAAAGGCATGAGCTACTACCCAGCTGAGCCACACTCTTCTTGTTTAGTATCTGTTAGTAAGTTGGACCTTGTAATAGTAAGTTTCTGAGCTGGCCTTTCTGGCCTAGTCCTGAGGTTTTGACCTGCTGACCTACAGTTCCACACACAGATGATTACATTAATTTTATGCTGATTGACCTAGGGCCCAGGCATATTGCTAGCTAGCTCTTGCTCTTAAACTAACCCATGGTTCTTATCTTGTTCAGCCATGTGGCTCAGTACCTTTTCTCAGAGCAGCATAGTTGTCCTCTGCATCTGATGGCTTCTCTGGTGACTCTGTGTCACCTCTGGTTTGATCTTCCTGTTTTCAGAGGTTTCTTAGTCTGGTAGCCCCACTCACAGTTCCTGTCTGCCTTTGGCCAATCAGCATTTTTTTTATTAAACCAGTAGGTGGGACAATTATTTACAATGGAACAGAACACAATCCTACTACAGGACCTTGAGGTGTGAATGATTCTAATATAGCTCAATCTGTAATGTTGCTGAATAAATGAAAGGCAGAGAGGCCCATTGGTACTTACTGTGACATCTCCAGCTTGAATCCCCCCAACCCCCAGTGTTTCTGACTCAGGACCATCTTATCCTCTGCTGCTGTTCTGGGCCTCTACACAAGAGATCTCTTTTGGGGTAAAGCAAGCCTTCTTTGCTTCCGTGAAATTCCTCTTCCTGTACCCTGACAGAAGTATTAGGAAGGGATGGCAACTCATGGACTCGCTGCTTTGTGCAAGAATCAGCACTTTTTGTCTGAACTTCTGAGTGACCTGCCAGTGACATCTCTCAACAGTACATCCCCTTGCAGCCATGTACAAGACAGGACCACACTGCACCTCCCTGCACCACACAGTACACTAAGATGGTGTGATCTCTGCAATCCCATGAAAGGTACCAGGCTTGCAAGGGAGTCCATCCTACAGTGACTGGGAGTGAACTCCCTAGCAGAAGCAGCCTAAAGCTGAAGTAACCCCAGGAAGCCCCTGCCTCAGCTTCTAGAAATGCATTTGGCAGTGACACCATTTAACACTTACTGCCACCAGGGACCCAAACTCTTGAAATAGGAGGGCTGTGCCACCATAAGAGCTGGGAGTGGGTCAGATGATTGCATGGCCTTGGGAGGCAGTTTGGGGTGGATAATTAATACAGGGGAAACAATGCTGTGACAGAGATCCTCCCACGGGAAAACGCTGTCAGTCTCCTTATTCATTTATTCTTTTCTAACCAAATTGATGGGCCAGTCTGCTGCCTCCCTAGATCCACACAAGTGGTGAAATTGCGAACAAGTTTCATTTAAATAATGGGCAAACCTTCCAATTAGTCAGAACCTAATCCTTGTGACTTAAAAATGACAAACTGTTCTTACAACAGCCTGTTTGCTGGGAAGAAAAAAAAGAGAGAGATTGAGAGAGAAGGAAAGGGGGGGATGAACCAATTGAAAACATTGATTGAAAGAAATTTAAATGCAGATTCTGCTGAATATTAATCCACTGGGAATGTTACACAGTCAATAATTGTCATAAAGATTCATTGGTCAACATTTAAGGACTAATTAAAAATGTATACATATATTTTGATGGTTTCATTCTTAGGGCATATGCATTTTCTTTTATTTCATTTTAATTTCTTGGCAATAAAGAGTTCTGAAGAAAGGTATGGCTGTTACTGATATAATAAACAAATATTTAAATATAGGTTCTTTAGTGCTGGCATAATGGCTTAGCCTGTAAAAGCGCTTGCAGCACAGGCCTGGTGAGGTGAGTTCAATACCCAGAGCCTACAGAAAGACCTTAGGAAGAACTGCCTCCACAAAGACGTCTTCGGGCTCCATATGCACATACATGCCATGTCACAGCTCCCCAAGTCATGAACACACACAGCAATACGAAATAAATAAAAATTTTAAGAATAAAAATTAGGTATCTTAAAATTATCTTATTTGTATGTTTCCGCTGCTGAAGGCAAACAAAACTCTTGTTGATTATTTGACTCTGTATTCAGGAATTATTCATAATAATGAATAATTAATAATAATGTAAGGAATCCCATCCCACAGGTTCATTTGTGATTTCTTCATCTACCTAGCAAGCAGCTATTAACCACCTATTATGCAGCATGCCAGTCTTTAAGGGGACTGATGGGTAAATATACAATTGTCACCCACAAGTCATTCAGAGTCTTTGTATAGCATTTTTCCAACCACAACATTCCTAGGGATTGCTTTGAAATCTTGTTGAAAAGCAGACCTGGAGCAGATCTGGGGGAGGGCCCAAGGCTTGACACTTTTAACAGGCTCTTAAGTAAAGCTGGAACAAGCCTTAGGACCAAGGTCTGAAGAGGGATAACTGATGGAGAAGGTCAGGAGGGGAACCTTCACATATGGCGAAGGAGCTGGGTTGGGTTTGGCAGACAGGAAATGGCTTATGGAGAGAGCACTCAGTAAGCTAAGAAGTGAAAAGTAATCTTCCTGGGAGTTCCTTGGGGAAGTATCTGGGCTGGCAACTTCTAGCCTCACCCCCAGAGAGAATGGAGACCCCACGTTTAAGTTGGAAGAGTAAAATTCATGTGAAAATACAGAAGAGAGGTCTTTTGGGTTATCAGTTACATACACCAATCAGTTCACCCCTGTATGTTCCCCTACTGCTTCTCAGCCCACATTTATTCTGTTAAGTTGCTTAGAAATAAGTTTCTAGGCTCAGTATTAGTAGAATTCTCAAGCCACAAGGCCGGTGAGCAATCAGGACCATGACAACTATTGAGCCTAGATAAGAGAAATGAATTTATCTTGATCATGATAGACCATCTAGCAAAGTCTCAGCATCTTGAACACATTGTGTGTGTGTGTGGTATGGTGTGTGTATATGTGGTGTGTGTGTATATGTGTGTGTGTGATGTGTGTGTGGTGTGTGTGTGGCGTGTGTATGTGTGTGTGGTGTGATGTGTGGTGTGTGTGTGTGGTGTGTGTGTATATGTGTGATGTGTGTTGTGTGTGTATGTGTGATGTGTGTTGTGTGTGTTGTGTGTGTGTATGTGTGTGTGGAATGTGTGTATGTGTGGTGTGTGTGTATGTGTGGTGTGTGTATGTGTGTGTGTGTACACTTTAACTCTAAATGGGGAAAGAGGAAACAATTTCATTTGTGCTTCATGGAAACTGTTGACCCACACAGAGGGCCATGGTCCACAGAAGTAACAATTAAAAGTGTGATATTTGCCATAGCCAGACCATAACACCAGGGCACCTTCATCTCCCCATCTCTTTTAAAAAAAAATTAGTCCTGTCTTTTCTGTCTTTCATGAATTGACTTCTGAGAGGGGTCCAAACCTAAAACAGCATTCACTGATGAATCTTCCACTCCGCTCCAGTCCTGCACAGTGCTTTCATCCTGTGCCCAGGCCCATGCTCCTCTATCACCAACTCTGAGGATTTCCTCTGGCCTCATTCTTTACCTGTTCAGTAGTTTTTGACTGTTTCTTTATACATAGAAATCACTCAGAGTGATATATGTCTAACACTTGTCAAATAAACAACACATCTTTCTAGCTTGTTCTCCAGGTTGGCACTTGCTCTTACACACACACACACACACACACACACACACACACACACACACACACACACACACGTACACACAGGAAGGTTGGACAGAAGCTTGTTCCTACAAATTGATATAGCAAAGCCTGTAACTTTTATCTCTGTAAATGTGATTGGAGGCAGTTGCATCTTCCAGGGATCTCTGAGATAATATAAACAAAGCCAACAGTTTGGGCATAAGAGCATTTGCACAATACTTATTGCATGTTGCTGACCCTTTCCAATGAGTTGGCATTGGTTCTGAAGGTCAGAGACAATAATGGGACACACTTGCTCCAGCCTGAGCCTGTATCAAGGCAGTGACCTTAAACAAGGCTCACATGCATGGTGTTTTCTTCTGTCAGCCTCATGCCGTAGAGATGGGGGGAAATCAGTGTTTGTTCACTGAGGAATGTATCAATGATCAATATTAGGGACCTTGACCTTGAACATACAACTTTTTACTACTATAGGCAACACGGGACCCACAGGGATAGAGCTATTGACAGAGTCCTAGGCCAGGCTAGCTGCTTTTTTCATGAAACACTATTCTTTTTAACTTGAAATGCCTGAGAGACAAACTGGTTTTCTCAGACTTGGGTATTTGGCAGACATATTCTCTTAAAAATGAATGAAGGGAGCCTGTCAGTTCTGGAAAAATCACTGACAGAAATGCTGTCAGTGGTAAAACCTAAGCTTTCAAGCAAAAATTAGACTTCTGGAAATGTGCATTCACCTGGGGGAGCATGATGGCTTTTCAGGGCTTCTAGATTTTTCTGGTGAAGTCAGTGGACATATTAACACACAGGTATTTTCTTGTTTCTATGTAATAAATGCCAACAATAAGACATGAATATGAACTAATGAACCAAACTTTTCTGAGTCCTCAACTTATGAATAAAAGATCCATCAGAGTAGAGAACAGCCGAATGGATTTTAACCTAACCAAGTAGGTGAAAGCTTCCCTGTATGGATTGAAATCCCATTCAAAACTCATCTTTCAGAAGCTATCCCTTGTAGAGTTCAGGCTGAGGATGCGCGGATGTCCTCAATTGTAAAGAGGCAGTACTGTGCTCTGTTCCCCATAACTGGACACCTGTGCCACACTGAGTTCTCTCCACAGCTGTGACCAAAGCAAATACCTAAGCAGAGTAATGTTGAGCAGGGCAGGAGAAGTAGGTTTCACGGCATTCAGCTAGACCAAAAAGAGATTCACAAAATTATAAATAATGCCATTTCTCTCATTACTTTCTTTGAAAACAGCTGTTTTCAAAGTACCATATTATTTATAATAGTACAGAATGAACTTATGGTCATGTTTAAAATGCAATAGATATTTTAAAAATTGCCAGTTTAAACCTTCAATATATTGACATTCATTCCTGTAACTCACACAGGCAAATGCTTTTTGGATCTTGAGCTAAGAAACTGGAAATCACACTGCTCTGAAAACTCTTGTTGCTCACCTCTGTGGACAGGCTTGGACAGGGTAGCAAGGAGATCACCATCATCATCTTCATCTAGCTGCTCAAGCCTCCAACCTAGAGCATAGCCACAGCTTCTTCCTTTTTTTCTACCCATGCCAAACCTCCGGGTCCTGTAGATCCTATTTCTGAAGATTGTAAAGATTCATCTCCTTCTCATTTCCATATCCATTTTTATCATGGTCACATGAGGAAGACTGCAGGAACTGTCCCCTTTCTCCTGCTTCTTTGCATCTCTGTTCTGGAGTTACATCCTCCTATATAGTCTTGGGCTTCGGTCACTGTGACAAGAAACTTCAGGCTAAGACAATGACAGAGATGCAGCTCAGTCTGTCACCTCTCTGCCTTGGTTACTGGTAGCAGATCACAGGTAGATACCGGAGTGAGTTAAGCAGAATTAACAGATTAAACTGGGCAATCCAACCCATAGAATTATATGCTAAATAAAAAGCTCCACTTTAACTCTCTAATTTCAGGAGCTTGGGGAAGCACTAGCTAGCCAACACACAGCACCATCCTCCCATGCCAGTTCACTACAAGGTCCTCATTATTTTCTTCCCCCTTATACTCTCTCCTTCATTCTGGAAGATCTTAGATTTGTTGATGTATAATTAGATAATGCCTCTTACTGCTCTCAGAGAAAACTTTGAGCCCCACAACTTGCTGTGAATAGAAATGCCCACTCAGTGTGGTATCTGACCTTTGTTGAGTTCATTTTATTCCATCTTTTAAAAAAATATTCTTTTTGTTTGTTTAATGAGTTAATAATAATGACTTGGGGAATTTTTTTTTAACTACTGATTTCTAGGAACCACCCCCAAGTCAGTATGTCATTGATACAAATGACTCTTGCACTCAGGCTAGTGTTGAGGAAACTGTATTGCATCCCAATGTATTTGTTGTATCTAAAGAGTGAGAAGGAGGGAGGAAGAGAAGGAGGACTGGAGGGACTGAGAGAGCGAGACTGTGGGGTGGGGATAGGTGTGTACATCTAGGTGGATGCCAGTGAAGGTTGGCCCCTGATGTCTTCCTCATTGGCTTTTTTTGGGTGGGGGTTAGTTAGTCTGGCAAACAAGCCCCAGCAATCCTCCTTTGTCTATCAGCCCATCTCCAGCTCTGGGGTTACAGGTGTTGGTTTCACGCATGAGAAGAGATACACGCTACCAAGGCCACACAATGGTTTATTTAAGAGAATTCCCAGGCTGATACAGAAACAAAAGCAGGACAGAAGGAGATAAGAAGAGAGAGACCAAAACATGGTGCCTCTTTTTAAGAGAAGAAGCGTGCCTCCATACAAGGTGCATCTCACTGGAGCCATGTTGGCTCAGCCACATGAGTGCCAGGAATACTTACAACAGGCACAGGCTGCCATGATCATCCTATTATTTGCATGCTAGGGATTCAAACTCCTGCCTTCATGCTTGTCCAGAAAGCCCTACATACACTAAGCTACCTCTCCAGCCCCGTCTTCTGCCATCTACACTGTGCATCAGCTGCAGGCCATCATCTTTGCCTTGAGCACATCAGCTTCTTTCTTACTTGTGGATACCCTACTTCATCTTTCTCTAGATGTCATTTCCTAGATGCTCATATTTCTCTTCTGCCTCAGGTTACATTTGTTTCCAGGTAAGATCTTTCCCAGTGACTTGGGCCAAAGTACTTTACCTCCTCTTCTACATCACAAATACCTTTAAGTCCTTCTAACACTTGTCTTATTTGCTGACAGGTCCTTTGTCTTATGTGTGCCTGCCATGTTTGTAGCTCTTACAGCAGTGCCTGGCTCATCAAATATGAAACAAATCACCTTGTGTAAGAAAAGGAGACTGAATATCTCTAGGCTGGTCTTGTTCACAGGTGGCTGGTTGCATATAAAGATAGTGACCTCTCACTCCAGCATGTCTTCACTCCCCTGATACAGCAAAAACAGTATGATACAGTATAAATTCAAAGATCTCTCCTATGAGTAAAACAGTGAGTTTGGGTCCTAGTGAATCAAATCTTTGGGTTGCTGGGGCTGATCCTGGGACCTAGAGTTAGGTAAATTCTCCCAGTGATTGTTATGATTTATAGTTGGGAGAAACATTGCTAAACAGGCAGTTCTGGTTTTCAATTTGACCCGTGACCTTGTTGGTTGAGTTGCCTGATTCTCCTCGCTCAGGCACTTACTGATTTTGACACAGATCTTGATACTGGGGATTCAGTAGTGAGCAAGACCCATGTGAGGTGTCCACTGCATAGAGTTCAACTTGCACGAGACAGATGTATGGTTCAATTCATTTCAAGTAAGTTAAAGGCCATTTGTGAGGAAAATGTGGAGAATAATCAGTGTTCTGGGAGAGGTAATAGAGAACCTTCTGGTAAGTAACCATTGTGATGAGATAGAAAAGGACATGCTATGAAAGAGGCCCAGCAGAGCATCAAGTCTCCACAATGGGTATCATTTATTCATCTCTAAAATGGCAGTCATTTTGTGGGTCTCATGAGATGAAGGACCATGTACAGAGACTGATACACAGGAAGTCTTGCATGGTTGTTATTTTCCTACCTGTCTAAAGGCAAGGTGACATGATCCCCACCTTCATTTATTCAGCACATATTATGTGTGAAGACGTGTGGAGTAAGCATCTCTACCCAAGGTCTTGATAGTGAAAGGAAGTTGCATAAATTCCATGCATTTTTATAGATAACAAAATGTGGACAGTGCTGCTGTTCTGCACCAATGTCAGAGATATTCACATGGGGCAAAGAGATAGTAAACAGTACTGGGAAGGGGGAAAGGTCTGGAGGACCATCATGCAATACTCAAGGCCCCTGAAGATGCTTCCTCTGGGGTTTGGTAGAGATGTTAAGAAAGTTCCAGAAAGTATTCTTAGAGACTATAAGAGGTAACTAGATTGGATTTAAAAATGACCTGGATTTACCAAGGATTGAATTTTAAATTTAGGTTTTGAATTAATTTCTGTTTCTTTTTGAGACAAGGTCTTGATTTGTAGCCCAGGCTAGCCTCTATCTCATAAGTCACTGGAGGCCTGGGACTACAAGTGTACACCATCTCACCTGGCCCTTACATTACATTTTAGACACTAAAGTGTTCTTCAGTATGAAGTCACATAGAAGAATAGATTTGAAAAGTTTAGCTCAGTAACTCTTTCATGGGGTCAATAAAAAAGTGAATGGTGGTATAGATATGGAGTTTGGCATTATTGGAAAATTGTCTGAAAGCTAGTAGATTGGGGTAGACACACTCTAAGCCATGTGTGTATGTATATACATGTACATGTATGTTCATATGTGTGCCAATCCATGTATTTGTGCAGGGAGCCAGAGGGAAACCTTGATGTTATTTCTCAGGTGCTATCTACCTTGTCATTTTGTGGCAGAGTCTCTCACTGGCCTAGAACTCACTGAGTAGGATAGGCTGCCCAGGTATAAGCATAAGGGATCTACTTGTCTTTTCTTCCAAGTTCTGGGATTACAAGTGAACACCATGCCTAGCCTTTAAAAAACACATAGGTTTTGAAGATTAAACACAGGTCCTCATGGTTACACACTGAATATTTTACAAAAAGTTCTTCTTCACATCCTCCATATGCTTTTTTAATTTAAAAATTTGTTTTTTCCTGGAGGATCTACTTACATGATAGGCCATGTAAAAATAGTGGAAAGTTTTTTTTATATATAACAAAATCAATGGTCAATAAGTTTTTTTAAAGTTACTTTAATTATTTTATGTGAATTGGTGTTTTGCCTGCATGTATAATTGTGTAAGGGTGTCAGATCTTGGAATTAGAGACAGTTGTTAGCTGCCATGTGAATGCTGGGAATCGAACTCGGGTCCTCTGGAAGAACAGTCAGTGCTCTTAACTGCTGAGCCATCTCTCCAGCCCTGTTTTGTTTTGTTTTAATGAAGTACACTAGAAGCAATAGTTTAAAGTGGGGATCTGGAGTCACTAGGAATGTTGGTGTTCTGGATCACAGAATGACAGGTATTGTGGTGGCTTGGCCCTGAGCCAGATAAAATATAACACAGCTGTTGTGCCAAGTCAAAAAAGGCAACTCTATTAACATTTAGCATCACTAAATTATATGTTTAATATTTTATCAAAATTACTACTGCATTTTGCACAGCACTCATCCTGGGAATGAATAATCATCTCACTTTGGTATTATAAAACATCTTATTATTGTTATCTTGTTTGATATTATTCCAAGTTTCTTTACAATTCCCCTTTATTGCATTTATATTATTTTGCTTTCTTTTATATAAAAGGTAGTATACATCATTAGAGGGCTAACCTCCATGCCACTTTTTATAATGTAACTTTCTGTCAAGTGTGATTTTGGTGGTAGGCTCTAATCCTTACATAAATTTCTTGCATTTTTATGGAGAACAAAAGCCAAGCTCTTATTTGGAAAGGGCTAAGCATTATCTAGTGACCAGAGGTGAATCAATGTATAATCAATGGGAACATATCAAATAAATATTGATAGTCATGAAAGATAATGAGGTTATCCTTGATTTCCTTGAAACTTTACACACATGCACATATCATCTAGCCTGACTTGTTGGAGAAAGCATTTTGTTTGTAAAGCCACATGTCATATGCACAGCACTTCTTGCTGGCATTGGTCTTTAGGAATAAGCTCTGAAAATCTAGGGCGACTTTGTGGAGTTCTAGAGCCCACTTTGCCTCAAGGAGATGTGCAGGATATGGAGGCATCAACTCCATTCTCTGAAAGTTTACTTTCTTTTTTACAAAGGAACATGGTTTAAAGATGCCTGGGATAGGCAGGCTATTGGATCCTAGCACTGTATTTAATGTCCTTATCAACCTGAGCCTCAGGCCCAGCACTGAGATGCTGGTAAGAGGTCAGGAAAGGTGAGAATAGATTTATTGGATGACAGCAAGTATATTAGATGCTATGGAGGAATGATACTTAGAACCCCAGCTAGCCTGTTGGGACCTTCCCTCCCTTTTCCTGCCCCTTGAGATTCTTTGTGAGGAGACTAAGACATGGAGTAATTTATAAGAAAGTAGATTCAAGCAGTTTATAGCAAGAGAACACTGACTCTTCACAGCACACAGTGGGCCCTGGCCACTTCTCTACCACCATCCTGCTATTTTGTGCTTATCCTTAGACCTTGTCCTCAACATTGAGTCTTTGGCACCATCTTTTCCTATATGCCTACAGAGAGGATAAGATCCAAGGTTATTCCAGAACCACGTGTTCATATGGCTACATTGGACTAGCAGAGAATGAGGATGACCCAGAGAAGGGGTGATACCTGAGGCTAGGTAAAGGACATATAAAAGAAAAAAAATGGCCTGCTTTCTCCCAGATTTGATGTAGATGACTCCTCTAGGGTTGATTTTGCAGTTCCTTGCTGGGTCTTCTGGGTCTGGACAGTACATGTTAAGCTTGTCATATTCGCTATGCTTCTTTTATGCTGAGGCACCAACGCCCAAAGTTGGCTTTGGCTAGCCATTATTATTCAGGATAATGACTGCTGTTAGAAACCTCCCACAATGGATAATGTGCAATGACAAGTTTTATAATGTCTATGATTGCTATAAATGATTGTATTTGGGAAAACACTTAAAACTTACTATACTAGCTGTATAAAGGTAGAGAACTCAAAGGGAGATTCTGTATATTTTAATTTTTCTGTAATGTTTGTATATTGTTTTGATATTTACATGAAATATTGGGGAAAATAATTGCTTAGATTTTGCCTTTTCTGTGTATGTGTTTACATGTATATGTGCAGATTTTCCTATTAGCACATACATATAGAGATGAGAGGGCTTTATTTGGTTGCTTTATTTTTTTTTCTTGAGACTGGGTCTCTCTGGCTGCCGGGATCCTAGGGATCCTCTAACGTCTGCCTTGCTTCCTCCATGCCTCACTTTTTATAAGAGTACTGGAGATCTGAACTCAGGTTCTTTTGCTATCATGGAGAACATTTTTCAAACTAAGCTATATCTCCAGCCAGAGTTGTATTTTATTTAATTTTTTATTCATTTTACATACCAATCACAGATTCACTTCTCATCTTCTCCTCCAGCCTCCCCCCCCATCAACTCCTCTAAAAAGGGGAGTCAGTAAAGCCTGGTACATTCAGTTAAGACAGGTCCAATCTCCTCTCCCCTGCAACAAGGCTGGGCAAGTTGTTTTTAATTAGTTAAGCTCTGGCCAATAATATTGATCAAAAATATAACTAGGAATCCAAATATAAAATTCCCTGCTTCCATGAAAAGAAAAATGTTAAGCAAACAATAATATAATAAAGAAAGAGGATTGGAAAGACTCTGTACATTTCAATACACTTGCAGGGGAATCACATTCAGTTGCCAGCACTGGCATCAGATGGCTCATAGCTGCCCATAGTTCTAGAGGATCTGATACCATCTTCTGACTCTCTGCAGGCACCTACATACACCTGTCTCACATACACATAGACAATACAGATGTATACACCTACATAAATAAAAATACATCCTTAAGAATGTCAAGAATGCACAAAGGGATGAATAAGTTAATGGCTTATTGCAGGCTCTTCGAACACACTAAACGATGGATGTGCATGCTAATGACGGATGAGGGTTTAAGCTTTATGATCATGGAATTAAATGCCTCGATGATAAAAATGCAATCACTTAGGAATGTTGCCTATCAGAGAGTGTCTTCTCAAACCTATCAGAGATAAACTTATAAGGTTTATTCTTTTATTTAAAAAATAAAAGGGGGCATATTAAGGCAACTTAGATAAAATAAATGAATAGAAGGAAGAGAGGAAAATGCAGCCTCAGATAGATGGCTCAGGAGAGAATTGTTTGTATGAAAAACCCAGCCTAAGCATAATTTTTTGAGATGACATGTGCTTTGAAGATACAATGTGATTTTATCTTGAATGTAAAAGTAACTGTCTTTATTTATTTATTTATTTATTTTGCTGACACCAAGAGATACAGAACCTGCTGATGTAATAGGGATGGGAGCCGCTCTATCAATCCTGAAGCCCATAAATCCCCGTGATACACAGTACGCAGTGCACTATCCAAGACCGTATCATTGATTTATGTAATTGGAAATTTGAGCAATACAATTTTTCTTAATTGCATTTGTTTTTTTTCCCTCCTCAAAAGCCTGTGTCTCCAGTGACTAGGGGCTGGGGGTGGTTCTAAATTACACGGGCTCCCCTCACCGCTGACTGAGCATGGGAAGGAACAATTTGCCAGAGAGTGAGGTTAGATCTTATTTGAAGGGTTCCCCAAGGAAGCTGTAGGTAGTTATCTGTCAAGGAAGATAGCATCAGAGAGCAGCCCACCAGCTGGCCAGTTTCCTAGGTTCTTTGAATTACAGAAAGGTCTCAGCGGCAGCTCTTCCTGTGAATGGGTACATCAGCTATACATGGTAAAGAACTGATCTATTAGTGTCTCTTGAGTAGAGGCCGGGCACAACACATGCTTGCTGAATAACTGAATTCCCTCTCACTGAGGCATCCTGACCCTGCCCGGATAGCCTTTCTCTAAAGCTACCTTCTCCTTTCTCTTTCGGATTCCAGAATCTTCACCCTGAGCACACATTTATTTGGATTCATTGGAGTTTTATCCACTGCAGTTACTTCCAGAGTCTCCATTGCTCTAACCCCGTAGAGAGTCTGTCTTTGTATCTCTTGGGGATCTCAGACACTCATAGGGAAGTACAGGGCTCTGTGAAGAGCAGCGGCCATTCTCTGCTTGCCTCATTTCTTCACAGCAAATGAGTCTCTGCAGAACTCTTCCAGCTACAGAGGCTTCCACACAATCCTCCAGCCATTAAGTGGGCTTTTCCCATCTAGCAGTGGTCTGTCCCAGCCTGTGGTCATCTCTAGCCCTTGCGTAAATTGTGCTCTTACTGTGTCTATCTTTTCTATGCTCTCAAAAGCTTGGTCATACTCTGAGTCCCCATGACACCATCCATAGCATCAGGTGCTGAGAGATGTGCTGTGGCTTGGCATTATTTGCTGAAGCCCTCATACCACGTGTCACTGATATCTGGACATTGGGTTGCTTCAGGTATGTGATTATGTTATGTGGGCCCCTGGTCCAGTGTGATGAGTGCCCCCGTACAAAGTGAAAATCCAAAGACAGACGCATACTCAGGGAGAATATGGAAGTGGATACTGAAAAGTCAAAGGTCACCATTTTGTCAGAAGAAGCTGGGGACAGACAGGGACCAAATTCTCTCTCAAAACCCCCCAAACTAGCCAACTTCAATTATAGTTTAAATCTTGATTTTTTGACTTCCAGAATTAGAAGACCACATTCTTCTTCTGTAACCCACCTAGTTCATGGTACTCAGTTGGAGCAGCTGTGGGGAGCTAAGGAAAACAGTGAAGAAAATCTTCCTTAACCACCATGAAGGAGAGAAAAGAATAAACTGTTCACCATGAACTATTTTTTAAGAGAATCACATTTATTATAAATATAAACATTTTTTAAAAAAATTAAAATTTCAGAACAGTTTCAAATTCATAGCAAAACCGATTGGCAGGTTCAGAGGATTCTGCTCCTTCCCATGGATGGCATTCCTCAGGTTCAACACACACTTGAACTGTCTCTAAAGTGCATCGCAGTCCAACTGCATAGCTTGCATCAGGCCATGGGTAGTGTACATCCTGGAATTTCCAGCAAACGTGTGATGATGTATTGACACCATTCTAGTATCTCAAAGATGTTTTCCTTTGTCCTAAAGAGCCTCTGGGCTCCCCCTCCTTCCTTATTCAGTAACCACTCACCTCTACACTGTCTCCAAACTCTACAGTACTGTGTCATTGGAGCCACAATACATAGCTATTTCCTCTGTGTCTTTGCATAGCTTGATAGCTCAGTTCCTTTGAGCATTGCATAAAATCCCATTGCCTAGATATCCTACAGCCTCACTTGGTGCCTGCATACAAAGTCTTTCTGTGTTTCTTTTGGAAGGAATCTCTGTTGCTTTCAGTGTTTGAAATTTTAAATGTGTACACAGATTCCTGGCCCTAGAGGACATGGATTTTCAGCTAACTTGAGTAAATCCTAAGGATCATAGTTGTTGGATTATTTAGTATGAATGTATTTAATTGTACTCAGGAAGCTGAGGAAGAAAGGTCTTGGGTTTGAAGCGAGCCTGAGGGAGGGAGGATGAGGAGACGGCTCAGTGGGTAAATGTTTGCTGAACAACCATGAAGATTTGGAGCCATTGAGTTTTGTTTATGATTTTTAATGATCCTTTTAATGTCCATGAAATTGATAGCATTTTTCCTTACATTTTCTGTATTAATAATTTGTATCTTTTCTTTTTTTTTTTCTCATAGCCTGGCTGAAGATTTTTTAAACTTTGTTCATCTTTATACATAACAAGTTTATATTTAGTTAATTTGTTCTATTGATTTCTGTTTTTATTTCATGAATTTCTGCTTTTAGAATTTATTACTTATTTCTCTACTTTAGATTTAATTTAGTTTTTTTTAATCTCTCACATTTTAATTAGTCTGTATTAATTTCACATATCAATGTAAACCACTGTTGGGGAGTACTGATCAAATCTAGTCTTTTTTATCCACCCCACTTCCTGGGCTCTAGGGATCACTATGGTACATACAGGTTAACTTTCAAAAGCTCTGCAGGTGAGAGGGGACATGAGAAACTTGTCCATTCCTTGTCCATCTTATTCTTTTTAACAATTGTGCTCCAGGTCCACCCGTGTTGATCCAAACAAAGAAATTTTATCTTCTTGTAGATAAATAATATTGCAACATGTACATATATGACACTATATATATATATTATGGCAATGGACACTGAGGCTAATCTCATTCTCAACTGTTGTGAACAACATAATAATGGGTGTAGATCTATTTGGTATGATGAGATATGATGGTTTCTTTTCTTTTAGACATGTGCCTGGGAGTGGAGTGGATACAATGCAAGGTAGCTCTATTTTCATTGTTATTTTTTTTTAAAGAACCTCTTTAATGTTGTCTATATGTTCCCTAAGCTATAATTTCCACTCATTACCATATAGCTAATGATATAGAGCAGGTTTTCATGCATTCATTAGCTGTTTGTATTTCTTCTTTTGAGAAGTATCAACCTTGTTCATTTTTAGATTTTTTTAGATTGGATGACTTGACTTTCTGTTATGAGGTCTTTGGGTGTTGTCTGTACTCTGTGGGGTGGATAATTGGAACATACTTGTTTCAGAAAATAACAGCCCTAGTTGGAAACATGGATGTTGTGAATCATTCTTTTTTTGATAAATTTGTTCAGTCTATCATCTCCTCTTAAGCACTGATTTAGCCTCATCTCACACATTTTGATACAGCATGTTTGTGTTTTTTATTGTGTTAAAAATGTTCAAAGTATTTTAAGATTGGAAGCCAGTGAGTTGGTTCAGTTGGTAGAGGTTTTGCTTCTGAGCCTGTTGACCTGAGTCCTAGAACACATATGAAAGAGGAAAACCGATTCCCATGAATTGTCCTCTGACCTCCCCACATGAAGTATAGTAGGCATGTACCCCACACAAAGTAAATAAATGTTATAATAAAAACAAAAAATGACACTTAAACACACACACATACACATACATACACACTTTTTTGAGACAATGTTTTTCTATGTAGTCCTGGTTGTCTTGGAACTCAGTCTGTAGTCTAGGGTTACCTCAAACTTACAGATCTACCTGCTTCTGCCTCCTGAGTGCTAGGTCTAAAGGTGTGTACCACCACTTTCTGACTTATTTTTAATAAATGTTTTATAAATTTTTGAAAATTTTATACATTGTATTTTGATTATATTCATACCCTTCCTTGTAGATCCTCCCAGATCCACCCTCCATTATTTTGGGGGGACCATTCTACTGGCAGCCAGTCTCTCAGTCTCTGTTGGCCCGCTAAGGCCTTATTTCTCCTTCACTTCTGTTGGGCATTTTCTCAGGGCACACAGCTCTGACTTGGTGTGTCTTCTCTCAACACTGTGAATGTATCACCCTTCTCTATCCTTGGTTTCTGAGTGCAAAAAGATTATAAATTTTATTCTTGCATCTGTACGTATTTCCTTCTTGGTTTATGTAGTTTGAATATTATATATGCATATTTAAAATTTCTTTAAAATCCCTTCTACTAGTTTGCTTGAAGTTATCTAAAGGTGATAGACAAGGTAAGTGACTTACAAAGGGAACCATTTTCTTTTCTCCCTTTTTTTTATTAGTTTGTTTTTAAATAGGTTATAGTTATGCAGGTTCATATTATCCAGGGTCAGATTTGGCCCTTAAATGATGCCAGCTATGCCACACCATCTAAAAATTCTGCCCCCCTCCCCGTGGCTTGGGAACCACACAGAGACACAGACACACACACAGACATATACACACATACATACAGACAGACAGACAGACAGACACACACACCTTCCCCATTGGAAGACATTCATCCAAACTGTAGCTACCCTTCTTGGCATTCTTTAAGGTCCTAGATCTGTGGTTTTGTATGTAAGGTTCATTTGGAAAATGCATGATCCATTGTTATTACTAATTCTTGGCCAGTTCCTTTCTCTTTTCATCCTGGTATCCTCATTGTACATAAAGCCTTCTCTCTCTCTCTCTCTTTTTTAATTTAAGAGTTTTTTTTTTTTTAACATACCCATTACTATTTCCCCTTTCCTCTTCCCAGTCATCTTCCAGTCATTCTCCCCCACCCCATCCCCCACCTATTTCCCAGAGAGGGTAAGGACTTTCAGGGTGAGTTAAATACATAAAGCCTTTTGTGGGTGTCTTATCCATCTGGGATACATCGTGTATCCCCCCCCCCAACTTTGACTTTCTGCTTTGGAAGCTCCTGTTGAAACAGTCTCTAGGTCAGAAATTCTGTGTCCAGTCTCCCAGTGAACCAATCAAAACCCAGTCCCCCTTGCTTTCACAGTGTTTCTGACCTGTTGCAATAGCACCCTTACTCTGCTTACGCTGTGCATTTGTTTTTGCAAACTGCCTACTTCATTCATTACTTCCCTTGATATATGTGTGAGTCGCTTTTGCGTTGCTATCACAGAATACCCGAGACTGAATAATTTATAAAGAATAGACATTTAATCTCTTTGCAGTCTTGGAAGCTGGCAAGTCTACAATACAGGCACAAGGATCTAGTATCTGGTAATGCTCGTTTGTTGCTTCCTCACATGGCAGAGGATAGAAAAAAGTGAATTTATTTGCAGTCTCAGGAATTGTATTTATTTATTCATGAGCAAGGTGGCCTCTTGCACTCAGCACCACCCATCAGGCTCCATTTCTTTATACTGCCTGATTTGTCCGCTACACATGAATTTTGAAATGAACATAAAAATTAAACAGTAGTGGAGTATTAGTCATAGCTACTTTAATTTCCCTGACATTCCTGACACATCTGCACCAGGTTATGGTATTCACCTCAGGTCTTCAAACTGTTTTGACTCTATAGTATGCCTCACTATTGTTGCTGATAGACATGATATGGTGGGTGCAAAGAGCTGAGGTCAATAGGCCTTTTGAGATGTGGAGCTGGGGCATAGGAGAGGAGAGGGTGCCTTCAATTCTATGATTATATTTTCATTGTTCCCTGAGTCTGTTCTGCTGGCCCGTGAAATTTAAAAATGTTTCTAAACCTTACCCTCACCCTAAGTGGGATAGGTTGACCAGTACGGGATGAAGTATTGGGTCATTCTCTTCTACATGAGAGTTGCAGCAAGCTTTCACTCTGGATGTTTCAAAAGAGCACATTTTCCCACTTCGTAAAGCATACAGAGTTTCCCCCTAGTTCTAGTGTGAGGAATAGAGGGAAAACTCACCAAAGCTTGGAGTCCCCATGATTGCCATTGCGAGGACTTAAAGATTATTTTTGTTCTCTCTCTCTCTCTGCACATGCATGTATGCCTACTTCAGTATAGGTTTCTCCTCCAGTCTACTGTGGTTCTGTGTGTCTGCCCATCTCTCTCACTAGTATATTCTGTGACCTCACTTCTCTGACAGGTCTGAAGGGAATTGTGGATTTCTCAATCCGTTCAGCTGTTTACATGTTTTTCGCATGGCTACAGCTGCCAAGTTTCTTACAAACTAGACCAGAAATCGTAAGTCTTGTGGACATTTTATTTACTCCCTGGCTCACACACACTTGCTTTCTGTGTTTAAGACAAGAGCAAACATACAGTATATCAAATATAACGCAATGTATTTCTATAACTCGTGTGTTTGTGCGCACATGCATGTGCCACAGCATATATGTGGCGGTCAGAAGGTGATCATAGGTGTTGATCCTTTCTTGGAGATTGAACTCACATCCTCACACTTGGCTGCAGGATCTCTTCCCCTCTCAATCATCTCAACAGTCCAGCCCTAGAGTGCAATTTATAAATTATCATCTAATGCTGGGACTCGACCAGGAGTTCATTAGGTATATAATACTAGCTTGGATTAAAATAGCAGAAAAAGGCATCTTGGATAAATTAATTGCTACAGGAAATAATCAAACTTAATTCATCAAAACAGAACGAAAATAAATTGAGTAAATTTAATCACATGTTTTACTAAGAGCCAAGTGTATTTAGACTTGGTAAAAACATCTTTCATTTTATTTCTTTGTGCTCTAATATGTGACTTCCAAAAATATCTTCATATATAGGCTTTAGATTTTTTGGATCACAGGTATCCAATTATCAGAAACCAAAAGGTTGGATGGTGTAATAGCTGTGGACGCAGTCCTTTGTCTTTCTCCCAAGCTCTCTCCTTTTTTTATTTCTGACTCGCAGGTCTCTTGTTTCATAGAGCATTTTCTCCAGTAAGTGGAAGAGAAGCAGTGTGATGCCTTTTCCTGTGGTTTGCTTCTTTCGATTTACTCTGCCCCACACATATCATTCCCTGCTTCTTCTGCCTTAGTCTTCAGGGTGGAAAACTGAAGTTTGTATCCACCAACCACTTCCAACATTTTGCTTGTTATGTTCAGGTAGTTTGAAAATGGGATATGACTTTTCATATAAAACATTAATATAATGTAAGATGTGTTTGCATTATAAAAATATTTAATAGAAATGTCTGGTATGAAAGAAAACAGAAACATCCCAAATCTTTACTGAGAAGTATAAAATGCTCAGCCAGAGTAGGTATATGAAACTCATATGCCAGGGGATTTTCTGTGCTGTCTGGAGACATAGATTGCACTGTAGGTAGAGAACCACATTATTAGAACACAGAGAGAAATATGTTTATGTTGATAGAAATATATGCATGCATATAAATATATATACACACAATAAGCACATATATGTGTATATATACACACATATGTATATATATGTACACACAAATTATTACCAGCTTGCAGTTTTTAAAATCTTTTATCTTCTGCCCCTCCACACAGTTCTGTTGGGAAGTATAATGTAGGAACTAACTACCAAGGACTGGAGATTCTCTCACACAGGAATTCTCAGAGAGCTTGTATTGTTAAAATATAATACAATGCACATAAGGGAAATGTTGTATTTCCACTTCTGAAGAATCACAGCAAAGGCTAGTATCATGTGTATGATTGGGCTCAGGTCCATGGTCACTACTTCCTCTCTAACCTGCCTGCTGGTGCCCTTACCTCACCTGTGTTAAATGCACCCTGCTGTGTGACTATCTGTGAATCTGTCAGGTGGGAAGCTGTGCAGAATTGAGGGGGTATGCACTTGTCATTTCTTCCTGATGAGGTGTTTGGGAAAACCTTCAGAACTGGGAAGCTTCTGTGTTTGATTCACCCTGTAGGTGAGAGAGTCTACTGTCTTTCCCCCAGAGGGGACTTCACAAGGCTGCTTGCTTGTCTTTATATTAGAGGTATGAAGCAAATCAGGGCAGCTCTGAAGCTGGGGAGATGGTTCAGTAAAGAGTTTGCTATGTAAGCATGCGGGACTGAGTTCAGATTTCAGCACCACATAAACACTGGACATAGCAGTGTGCATCTGTAACCCCAGGATTCTTGGCATGGAGATAGGCAGGTTCCTAGAGCCTACTGGCTAGCAGGCCTACCTGAACCAGTGAGCTCCAGGCTTACACACACACACACACACACACACACACACACACACACACACACACACACACACACCCCATGTACATACACAGAAGTCCAACATCACTGGCTTCTCCTCACAAGCTGAGGATAGGGTCTGCCTCCCTTGGTCATCCTGGTCTTTGAGCAGGCCCAGCTGAGAAGTCACAAATAATTTTATGGAGGACTGTGGGGCTTGCAGGCCTCTGAGTAGAGCTAAAAGGGGCTTGTCTGGGCCACACATATGGAAGAGAGAAAGGGAGGTTGCGGTTGTGTGTGTGTGTGTGTTTGTGACATGTGTAGGGAGGGGAGTGTGTGGAATCCCTCCCAGGAGGTTCCCCTCTGTCCAAGGGAACAGTAGGGAGTGGGGAGCATGATGACACAGGCTTTCTAGATAAACATACATTTTCCAAACTCCAGTGACATAATGACTGTGCAAATGCTATGCTTTTTCCTGTATGATAAAGTTGAGAATCCTTGAAGTACATCTCCCTGGGTTTCTACCTCACTAATGGCCTCCTGCCTTTACAAAGTATGTGCTTGCTGTTTTAACGGCCTGGCCACATATAGATTGCAAACCTTGGTCTTCATCTGTTGGGATGCCTTGAGTAATGATACCTGGCTGTGACTTCCCTGTTAGCTATACAGCAGCTACCTGTGACCAGCTGAATTATCCAGTCTGGCAAAAACATAGAGTGTGATGTTTATCAATAGCAGATAAACGGTAGCACATACAGAGTCAAAACAGTGCAGGTCTATTCATGCATGTCCCCCACTTCAAATGTTTAGGGTTTGAACAATATCAGAATGACATGGTCGTCTTCTTACTGTCTCTCAATCCTTTTACTTTTTTGCACATCAATATATTTTTCTGAATAGAGATGCTGACATAGAAGAAATGCTCATTCTGACAGAATATCCATATTAGTTTCACTATCTAGGATGTGAGGTGTGCAGGAGGGGAGAAAGAAGGAAATAAGAAAATGATCAGGGAGATGAGCTGCGTGTGTGTGTGTGTGTGTGTGTGTGTGTGTGTGTGTGTGTGTGTGTGTGTGAGAGAGAGAGAGAGAGAGAGAGAGAGATTACTAAGTCAGTTTTTATGTTAAAAACTTCCTATTCTGAGGTACATCATTCTGAAGTCCAGAATTATAAACTTAGAATATTTTTCCTTTTGTCTTGAAGCCCTCAACTATTAAAGGTATTGGAATTCAAGCCCTACCCTCACTCACTTCTTACCCTGCTGGGAAACCCTGTTACTTTCCGGCTGTTCTGCCTCTCATTTCTCCCCCTCTCTGGGCTGTGGCTCTGAGTGGAGCCGACATCTCAGAGAAGCCTTGGTCTCTGACAGGACCTATGGCACATGTGAGATACAGGATGAGATACATATGAGATACACCTCTCCTTTGCTATGAAAGATTTCTATGGACTTCAGCTTTTTTTCATCAAGAATAAATATTCTACCCTCAAATAATATGTCCTCTCCATTATTGGGGATCCACCGACCTTTTTAAAAATTTATATTTATTTATCTTGTATTCTGTCATTTATCTCTCTAGTCAATGTTTTCTCCAAAGTTTCTTCCAGGAGGGAGCAAGGGAGAGAAAGAGAGAGAGAGAAGGAGAAATATTTAAACTGCCTACTTGCCTACTCTGTAGTCAGGATTGAGAATATGCACATACATATGCATTGCAAATCATTCTACAAATGTCCTCCACCAACCACCCATTATCTTCAGGCTGGCGATAATGTAAGTTCTGTTATATTGAGGACTACATTCTAGCAGGCTTTTTTGGGACCACCAGCCCTCAAATTATGACACAGAACTTATTATTAATTATGAACGCTTGACCTTAGCTTAGCCTTGTTTCCAACTAGCTCTCATGACTTAAAGTAACCCATTTTTATTCATCTACATGCTGTTATTTATGTGGCTCATGAGGTTTTTACCTGTCCCCCCTATTTCCCACTCCCCCTGCATCAGGCTGGTGACTTGTCTTTCTTCCTCCCTGAGACCTCTTGTCCCCTCCCCCAAAATCTCACCTACCGTCTACCTATTGACCATTCTGCTCTTTATTAAACCAATCAGTGACACATCTTCACACAGAGTAAAAGAATATTCAATAACACTACCTTTTGGAGGGGAAGTCTAGAAGAAAGGGTAGGCTAGTCAAATAATCTGTACTTATTTGTGACAACGTAAATCCCATTTTGGCCTCATTATCTGTTCCTCAATGCCAGCCACCAGCTCATTTATTCAACAAGTGAGTGGTTAGCATCTGTCATGTACTGTGGCCACATTCTATGCTAGGAGCACATCTGCAAGCAGAGAGAAGATGAACTTGACCTTAACAGCCTTGCAGCCTCAAGGCTTTAGATAACATTAGCGTTAACTTCCTTGTACCTGCCCATCATTTCAATGTAGAAATCTTGCGAAGACAAGGCACTTCTGATTTTCAGATGGAAGAAGATTACAATTCTGAGAACCAGAGGGCAAAGCCATTCAGAGAAGTGCTGGTCTGCATGATGTGACTTTTTGATAAATGTGTGAAGTTTCACTATGGGATAATTTTCAAGTTGTAAATTACTATATAACCTTATTAAAGCAAATGGTTACTTTTGATACCATAGGCCCACTTTGTACACAAAAGTATCTACAAACGTGGCCATTTTTGGAAGTTATTTTAAAATGTAGCATATTTGTGCACTGAAGATTCAGGTAATATCTACTCCGATTCTTATATTTTACAGAAGGAAAAAATGAAGCAGGGTGACCATGCTCTGTCACCCTCACCCCTGCTTTAGCCAGAGAGGTGTAATTGAGATCAGCTCAGACCACATGGCCTCAGCACTGGTTTCAACTATAGAAGGGAAATTGCAGAGGAAAACAAAATCTTGGAAGAGGCTAGTCTGTCCCTGGAGAATTGGTAGAGCACATAGCCCTGCTCTCGAGGAAGGCATACAGCGAGAAGCCTGTTAAAGAGCCGTTGCTTGGGAGATGGCATGCTGGCAACTTCCAGCAAGGCAGACAACATTGGCACCTTCAAAAATAAGAGACCCATGAGGCTGTTCTCAGGATTTCAGTGTAATGAGAGTGAATTTAATATTGGGAGGAATTTAGAATGAGCTATAAAATAGTTTAGAAAGAAAAAGAATTAGATACAATGCATTTACAAAGAGCCAGTTATCTGTTTTATCAATTCTAAGCCCGAACTGATTCTAAATGCCCTGCTATTTTATATACCACCACGATAGCAGTCATTGCCCATTGAACTATGGTTTGATGCTTTTTGTCACTTAGAATGTATTTACTGTTTGTTTAAAAAGCTCTTTAAATTTAGATACACATTTTTCTCATCTGTTATTCTTCTACCTACAAGAGAAAAATAAAATGGAAACAGAAAAGGTTAGAGTTGGCCAAGGTTTTCTCATGCCTCTGCATCTACAACCTAACCTTTCTATTGATTGCTATTGGTGGCTGTGACTTTGTACATATTCGTGCCTTTAAGGACACTAGGGAGTGATTGTTTTCAGAATCCTCAAGATCACACAAAGCCTGGGGAACCCAGATCTTTCCCTGGCTGGAGCTGTGGAATATGCTAAGCAGCCTGCCGCTGCTGCGTGGCATCTGCTTTCCACAGCTGTATGAATCTGCGTTCTCATAACACTACATCTCTATTTTCCCAGGAGTTTTTTTTTTTTTTTTTTTTTTCCAAGTTCCTCATTCTCCTTTGAAGAGAACCTGCCCTGCTCACTGCGTAGCTCACAGAGTTGGTCAGAAGCCAGCAACTCTGACCCATCCTTATTTTGGATTTCAGATTTTTAAAATGCCTAAAAGAATGTGTGTCCTCAGGATGAATGATGACATAGCACAGACACATTTCTGGCCTTCACTGTTCTCAGTCTCTTGCTATTAGAATCCTTTAGTTATAAGCAAACTAAATGAGCTGCTTCATTGTGTTCCTTTAAGGAAGTGATTGTGGAGTCTATAGGGCACCTATCTGGTGTTTTCTGGGATCACTGTTCTCTTGTTATGTTCCCAGGAGGCTGGTGATCTCTGAGCTGTCAGCTGGTGCTCCTTGTAGAGGAAACTGTAGTGACAGAAATCTAGACAGTGGATGGTACACAGTGCATGGCTGTCTTGGAGAATACATTATCAATAAATGCTTTTAACACTCTAAAAATTCCTACAGTGAAGAGTGGGGTTCAGACGTTCACCTACTGATTAACTTACTCAACAGTACATGCCTTTCACCCACATTTTATACAAGTCCTTCCATGGCCTGAGTATTTTTTAGGATGTGCTGGTGTTTAGTCCTGGGATCCAAGCCTTCATTGCTGATGCTTACCAGCCTACCTTCCTTGTTGAGTTCTGGACTAATGACAGGCTTAGTGTCATCAATAATCAAAGTAGATGACTTCTGAGAAACATTACCAGAGGCAGGGTTTGTTATGGCTCAAATCTGAACTGCCCACAGTGCTGGTATTCTGGGAAGGTCTGGGAATGGGCAGGGCCTACCTGGGCTTGGCCCTTGAAGCTATATTACTCAAACCTCTTCCTGTTGATGCTTTGTGCTCCATGGCCACATGAATACCTTCCCTCCACACTTCATACCTACCTCCACGGTTCTGTCAAGTAGCTATGGGCTGCATCCCCCATACTGTGAAGTAAATTCTTCCAATCTTTAAATTTCTTCTGTCACAAATTTTGGTCAAAGAGGCGAGATTGACAATATAGGGCCTTCATGTTGTTGTTGATGGTGACCATCAGGGAAGAGGTGTGTTCACAGAGAAGCTAACAAAGCCTGAGGGGTTTCCCCAGTCCTTAGGCTGCAAATGCTAAACACTGTCTAAGGCTCTTTGGCTCGAAGGAAACTAAGCCATTTTCTCCCCATATCCCTGTCAGAGTGCTCCTGGGTCCATCTTAGCCTCCCTATGGTGGTGGTTCCTTGTTTGACACTTCAGGCTTCTGTTTGCCTAGTTAGTCAGCTGTGCACACTTTCACATACTGCTTACATCATGCTCTTCATTTCTGAGGCCTTAACTGGAGCTACAACTCAACAAACACAGTTGTATCAGAGATGCATTGTCACATAGCCTGAGTGATGCATGTATTTCTCTGTCAAGGGGTCAAGAAATGAAGTCACCATGTCATATTACCTAAGCTCAGTACTCCTAAATCTCCTCTCTCACTTAATGATTAAGCATCAAGAACTTAGGTCCTAATACAGGCATGAACCATCCCTCCCTGGCAGCCATCTCTAATTTAAACTCACAAATCCCACAGGTTGGTTTTTCCCTTCTCTGCCCAGTTCCACCTTAATTCAGTTCTTCCAAGGTTCCAGCCAGAATACCGGCATCCTTGGAATACTTCTCACTGGGCTCAGTCTCATACACTGCCTGTTTTTTCATTATCAAGTCAAGATATTTCACCTCTTAAATAAGCCTTTCATTGAGGAAATATTCAACACACCCCAGTAGGAAACAAAGAAACAGGTTGGGAAAAACATGTGTAGGTATTTGATAAAATGTCATGCAATCTCTTAAAAAGTTGCCCATAGTTTATTATTTTATTTCAGTGTGTGTGTATGTGTGTGTGTGCTTACTTGCTTGTGTGCTTTTGTGGGTATTGATACATATATGGATGTAGGTGTCCATGCATGTGTGTGCATATGAAGACCAGAGGTCAGTCTCTGGTTTGGTTCTGCCTTGGTTTTTTTGAGACAGGGTCTCTTATTGGCCTAGAGTTTAGCAAGTAGGAGGTTGACTGGACATTGCACCCCAGGGATCCACCTGTTTCCAGTTTTCAAGAACTAGGATTACACCCATTACACCATTGCCACTAGGCATGGATTTTTCATGTGAGTTCAGGGAATCAAACTCATGCTTACACAGTAAGCACTTTCCTGACTGAGTTATCTCCTCATACTTGCACTTAATTTTTTGAAAGAAATATTTAATAGCTTGTGACATATTTTAAGGGAAAAATCAGATTACAAAATAGTATGCATTACAAACCTGGTTATGACACACATGTATTTCATATGTATTTATATAAAGTCTGGGAGGTTACAATGTACCAAAGTTTCTTATCTCTTTATACTGCATTTGCAAGTGATTTTTAATTTGTTTCTTTGTTCTAATGAGCACAGATTTATTCAAATCAAAAAATTAAGAATTATACCTGAAAAGCTTGAGTTCCAATGTTATTTGCTGTATGTATAGGAGCTCCAATGTCAGGTCTTGGGGAACTCACAGCCCATTTTTCTTATCCATAGTCTTGGGGGAGCAACTGAGGTGTACTGAAGTGATCTGCTTACCCAAGCCCATTGCATAGACTGTCTACTCTTATAACCAGAGATCACCTCTTATTTATCTAATTACATTTAGTCCAGACTGGGGCCCCCAGTGTCTGTTCAGCAGTACATAAAAATGACTAAACCTGTGCAGAAGATGTTTATCAAGGCTACCTTTTTGATGGTGCTGCTTACACACATATTTTGCACCCTTGCACATTTCACTATGCTGCTCTAGGCGTGTTGCCTGATTGTTCCCCAAGGTAGGTGAACTTATTACTGCTATCTAGGAGGCAAGTGGAGACTTGGAGTTCAAAAAGTGCATCTGTCTGAGCTCTGTTCATCTCACTCAAAACAACTTTAGTACACTGTTGGATGGACCCACTACTGCTACAGAACACTCTTAGAAACAGTAAAGGGCCTTGGGATAGTCATTAACCCCCTGTTGAAGGGAAGACTGTCTTTGACCAGAATGGGAATAGTGGAGGCTAGCCTTGTATCTCCAACACAGCCACATAGTTTTGCTTAATTGGACTCAATTAAGTAGAAAGTGACTAAATGTTCTAGAGTCAACCTGATGACTGGAAGTCACGCTTGCACCTTGAATCTGGCTCTCAAACATGATCCTGGAAAGAGCAATGATGGGTTTTGTTATTATTTGTTTTGTTTCTTGTTGTGTTTTATTATGAATAAAAAAGTAAATAGGCAAAACTACCTAATTTAGAATTTCTGCTCAGATCAAACCTGTATGATGCTGTAAGATTGGCCTGAGCCTGCAAAGTACCTATGTTGGTGACAAAAAAACATGCTTAAAGAAAGAATTATTACTTCTTTTGCTTTGTGTCCTTCCTTCTTACTTAAGAATCTTTGACAGTCTATGAGGAGGGTGTCTGTGTTTTCTAGCTTTGAAAAAGAGAGACTTGGGTCCAAGGGAAGCATCTTTGATATTGACTTTCATTAGTTAGTGTTCTGAAAGGAACAGAATTGATAGAATGAACACACACACACACACACACACACACACACACACACACACACAGATTTATTAGAGTATTTGTTATTTATTATATATGGATTTATAAGAGTGGTTTATAGGTTGGAGTTCAAGTAGCCCAACAGTGGCTGTCCCCCAGTAGAAAGGACAGGGATCTGACTCTTGTTCGGTTCATGAGACCTGATGTCTCAGCAATCCTTTTCTGGTGCTGGAGTCCCAGGGAAGTCCTAGAGAGGTTCCAGTCTTCAGTCATCGGAATCTCAAAGAAGTGGGTTCTAACACCATCAAAGAAATGGCTCAGGATAGACAAACTTGCCCCCCAAAGTGAGGGCAAGCAGGCAAAAAGTAAAAGCTTCCTTCTTCCATGACTTTTTATGTGAGCTACTACCAGGAGTTTTGGGCAGATCTAGGGTGAGTCTTTCCACCTCAAATGATTCAATCAATAATAATGCACAGTGGTAGGACTTTAGTTGACTCCAGATGTAAGCAAGTTGACAACCAAGATTAGTCATCACGTCTTCTAGGTCTCTTTTCAGAGTGGCCTATCACCCTTGAGTCTGGGGGTTTCCTTGGGATGAAAGTTTTTTTTAATGTTCAAACTAGGACAGTTTCCAGCTATGACAGTGCTACTTTCTCTCCCATGCGACACATGACAGCTACTCCTTACCCCTGCTAATACACTCTCGATCACTTATTTTTTTCTTATTAAAAATATTTGCATGCATATAACCAGGTGCTTGGAAAATATAGAAGAATACAAATTTGAAAACATTTTAGCCCCAGTCCTACTGCTATGGAGATATTTGCTATAACATTGTGATGTACTTATGTTCAGTCATTTTATATAGATCTCTTTTCTTTAATTTCATATTTTAAATCACCCTGAATACTCATTTCAACATAATAACATTTATGAAATTATTTGTAAGAGTAAGGAAAGCCTAGCATGATTTATTTCATTCAATATTCCTGAGCTATTGCCCTGAGCAGTCAGTCACCAAAAGTATAAAATTCAAGAACTAACAGTAAGTTCAGTATTGGAGGATTAAATGTGTATCTGGCTGGCAACCCATTTTTTAATTTTTTTAGATAAAGGAGACCAGAAATTGCAGAAAATTTTAATGAAGGAACCATGATAGCCCTGGAATATTCTATTAGTAGACAGCAGAGCTGGCTCCATGAGTATTAACATGTAAGCATTTCTTACATGGAAGTCGGTAACATCTACCCCTCTGGTGAATGTTGGAAGAGCAGAGGTGACTTTTAAATATTGAGTGAAAGATTTGGGCTGGATAATAAGTGAAGTTACTAACTACCTTAGTGAGTTCAAATGAGCCTAAGAAGCCTACTCTGAAAGTCTCCAACAATGATAGCGATTTCCCTATCAAGGAAGGATTAGGTGTGGGGCTGTCTAATGCAGACTAATAAACAAACTATCAGACAGAGTCTCAGTCAGTCCTTAGGACACACACACACACACACACACACACACACACACTCACTTGTATTCACACACTCACATACTTACACTTAAATTCACACACACACATACTCACATACTGTCTATTACATACACACATAGTCACACACCCACACAAAATCCATGTATTTTTTATTTTATGTTTTCATTTTAGAAAGGAAGAAATAGTGGCTCTAGCTCCATTTTCTTACAGTGAGAGGACAGTGTGTTGCTCTTAGGTGGGGTGGTCACAACAGAATGCACTGAACTGTGGCCAAGCTGACTTTCCTTATTCTTTTAAATTGCATTCTTGCTGCTTTTCCTAGACAGTATGAAACAGATTCATTGAGTTTAGTGGTTATCTTAACTGAGATTTTAAATCCTGTTTGTATTTCAAGAGATTGTGTCAAATCTGCAGGGCCTGCCATATCTCTTGGCTCTTTCTGCTTCCTGTCTGATTTGTTGATCATTTTTAGTTGTTAAAAATATTTGGTTCAAAACTCCTGATATTTCCTACTCTTTTGTACATTCACATGAATAGTATATTCAATGTGTATTATCATACACAGCCGGAGTGTCTTTTGCTATAGAAGTAAGCAGTTTAGGGAAATAACTCGTACGGTACTAACAATGTCATTGAAAGTCACACAAATGAATTGGGTAAAATTATTTTCTGTGATTATCTTGTTTTTGTGGTTACGTTGTTAATTTTGACAGTTTAAGTGTGCTCAAGGTTCATGGTAGTTAAAGGCCAAATGGAATGTGGGTCAGGTCACTGCTGAGATTCCCACTGCTGGGCTAATGAGGCTTGCTTTGGACTTTTGGTGTCATTTCGTATCATTAACATTGAAGAGCAATACTTTAGAACAAAACAAATGGACAAAATATTTGTTGGGTGCCTGTGATGTACAAGGCCTGGATTGGGTAGAGTGGGACCTACATTTAACTGCCTTTTTCATGAGTCCTGCTAATCTAGAGAAAATAAGCAGTAATAAAAGAAGGATTTAGACCTTGTACAGAAAGGTTCCACAAAGTGGCACGAGATTAATTGTTAATGAATTATGCACGTGAAAAGTACTTGAATTTGGAGACAAAATTACAGGCGGTGGAAGGCCCTTTCGTTCTATGAGATTTTAGTTGATTTTAAAGGACTTGGTGGAATAGGAAAGAACTCTGGAAGATTTGTGGCCAAAGCAGGAGAAAGCAAATGACACTTTTAGTAATCAGTGAGTATAATTTGTTTCAGAAAAGTTTATTTTCTTACTATTTTGAGACAGGATCTTCTGTAGCTAGGCTGGCCCTGCACCCGCTCTGTGGTGACTTTCCTTCCTTCACTCCCATAGTGCTGTGATTCCAAGTGTGCACAACTGTGTACAGCCATATTCAGTTTATGTAGCACTAGGGTCAAGTCCGGGGCTCCATGTATGTTAGCCAAGCACTCTGTGCTCTGAGCTACGTCCTCAGCTTATTCAAAGAACATTCCCTCTGCACTGCTGTGTCAGTACAGCTGTTCAGAGGAGGAAGAGTCCTCGGTCATTATCTTACATTTCTCTGACTCAAACATCTGGATCTGTGCAACGGGACGCTCTACTTACACAACCAAAAAGAAGGGGTCAGCTAGCTGTACCTGAAGGTTGTAGAAAATCAATCATTTGTCTCCATTTCATTCAGCTTAAGGCTACAACTCAGGTCCTTGAAATTTTAAGAAGTTTTTTTTTTTTTTTTTTTTTTTTTTTTTTTTTTTTTTTTGCTTTGCTCATTGTTGGTGGAGACCTCTTTCTCCAAGTAGATGTCTCATGTCTGGCTACAAGGTGTACCCCTGAATCAGCTTTGAGGACTGCCATCGGCTTATATATCTCTTACTTTTCCACCTGCCAAAAACTGCTGTATTTAAAGGTGGTATATGATTAACTGGGACCTCTCACATTGTCTTTCTTTTGATTCATTTAGGGTCAACTGATTAGTGACCTTAATTACATCTTGGAGACCTTTTTTGCCATGCAGTAAATAGCAAGTACCATGGCTGTAACCAGAGATGTGACAATATTAGGAGTCATTTAGCACTATGCCTGCTGTGTCAAACCTACAAAATGGGACTGAGGCACCCCTCCTGTCACTTCAGCCCTTACACCTCAGGCAACACATGTGAGGATGAGGTCACCATTCTACCTAGAAAGGTGGTGGAATTTAGCACTTTTGACAAGTCTTTTATTTTCAATCAAATGTTCTTTTCTGGAGAAAAAAAAATGAACCTTTAAAGAAAGGGCTTAGATGGTCTTTCATTCATCTTTCAAGGTTATCAACATGTAAAAGGCTCCTTCTGCCCTTGCAGTTTTGACCTGAATGGGGTAAGGGAGCAAACTTGAAAGGGAGAGAAAAATTCCACCAAGGGTGTGAGTACTAATCAGAAATTCTTTTCTTCCTTTCGCTGTTCTCAGCATCTTTATGTTTACTATGTTTTACAAAGAGCTATGGCATTCCACAAAAAGTTCTGGACCCTATTTCAAGGCACAGTCAGCTAAGTTGGTGTCAGAATTTAGTTAAGGAAGAAAAAACATTAACTCTGTTTATAACTAAAATTGACCATGCTAATGATATTCTCTAGTTCAACATGGGCACAACATGTTGAATCATTCAGGGAGAGAAATCGTGTTTATTTATGACTCTCTCACTGAGCCATTACATTCATGCTGAAACTTGACAGTCATCTGAGTGGGCAGCAGCAAGGGGGAAGGCTAAGCATATAGCACAGAATAATAAGAAAATCTTTTTCCTTCTTGGACAGTGTTATTGGAATCATTTGTCCATGCAGGGAAGCCAGTTCCTTGGCAGCAGAACAAACAGTGCCAGTCAACACATTCACAGCACCCTTACCAGTGTCGGGCAGAGCATCGGCTAAGGAGTTGCTGCATTCAGAATGGTGCAGTTCTCTTCAAACTATGAACGACAGCCCTTGTCTTTACTAAGGATACTTCACTTTATTTGAGAAGAATGCTAAGACTTTCCTCATAATCTCTGAATCCCGTGCTCGTGGATAAATGCAAATATTGCCATCACCTTCCACTGACAGAGGAGTCCATTGTTACCATGGAGAACAATGATAATCCTTTTGTAATTAGTGTCTCCGCTCAGTCTGCATAGGGCAAGAATGGAGTTGGATTTTGGTAAATTAACTTTGAAATCCTTTCCTTAACCCTCACTTTTCTATTATTTTACAAAGTAGCCAATGCACATAACCATGCTCGTTTTCTTTTACCAATAATAGAAGACCTGGTTTATGTGTTAAGATGGGACCAAGCCAGGCAAAGAGTGACTATGAAGATTAGGTGGTTCTTACTATGCCAATGAAATAGGCAGAAAATCTTCATAGAAAGAGCCATGATCATGAGGTGAAGAGTAATGGTTACTTTCATAATGTGCACTGATTATATTGACATTCCCAGCAATATCAGGAAGAAAATTTCTTCTATATTCTATGACATCTTTGAAGTCTCAAATGTAATAAGTTGTAACAACCAATGAATATGCCACCTCATTAACATCTACTCTTTCAAGGATGGTGTCACAGAAGAAAAAGAAAACAGCAAAATATGCCTTTTCTCTTGGTTGTAGTATACAGTTGTAATGCTTGGGTCAATGTGTTTTAAGCACAGTTCATAGGTAAGAGGCAGGTGTCTGGGAGTAGAGGAAGCCTGGGTCAAATCCACCAAGTTCAGAGCTCAGTACAAAGTCTAGCTGGTTTGGGCATGAGGTAGGTTTTACAGGTATAGGAAGGTTGAGGGCAGAGGTGTGATAACATTTTTGTAGATGATAGCCTAGTACATGTAAAGAAGATTCAAACTCGTGAGAAGTAGAGGAGAATTTACATTGAAAAAAAAAATGGTTAATCCATTTTGCTTTCGCTTCCCTGATCTGTACAATGAAGAGAAAACTAGTAATTAAGGGCTGTGAGAACGGTTGAATAAAAAAACTATCTAGAAAGAACTGAGATGTATAGAATATTTTATGATGTAAAAATAGCCATTGAGGGTAGAGATGTGCCATAGGGTTTCTATTGCTGTGAAGAGACACCATGACCATGCCACTTATAAAGAGAACATTTAATTGGAATGGCTCACTTAGAATTCAGAGGCTCAATTCATTATCACCATGGTAGGACATGGCAGCATACAGGCAGACATGGTGATGGAAAAAGAGCTGCTACATGTTGACATGCAGGCAACAGGAAGTAGACTGTGACACTGAAAGTAGCTTGAGCATAGAAGGACTGAAAGCCCACCCCCCAGTGACTCACTTCCTCCAACAAAGCCACACCTCCTAATAGTGCCACACCCTTTGGGAGCCATTTTCTTTTAAACCAGCAAGGATGTACCTCAGTATGTAGAGCGCTTGCCACATATACATGAAGTTTGAGTACTACATAAAACAGAGTGTGGTAGCCCTCAGGTATATTCACACATCTGGATATGGAGCAGAAAGATAAGAAATTCAAAGTTGTGAAAAATGTCTTCCATCAACTCAGAAGTTTGGACACTGGGTCCTCAGTTGTTCTGTTTGGGGAGGTTTCAGAGAAATGGCCTTGCTGCAGGAAAAATGCCACTGGAGCAAATTTTGAGATCCTTGCACTCTCTGCTTCAGGGTTACAGTTGACAAATGATCTCTTTGCTTCTTGTTCTTGCCCCTGTGTCTTCTAATCGCTGTTATGATTGCACTTTCTGGAACCACAAGCCCAAATGAATTCTTCCTTCTGTAAATTGCTTGAATCATTGTGTCTACCCCCACCCCCAACAGAAAAGGCACTAATACAGAAGTCATTAGGAACATGAAGTTAGTAGGCTGGGCTCCATGAGACCCTACCTCAATCTAAAATAAAACAAAACAACAACAAGACAGTCAACAAAAGCTTCATTTAGCAGGCAATAAGAAATAAGGTGTCTAACAACAACTGGGTGTGTTCCACACACCAGACAATTGCTGTAAGCCTTTAACATGGCTTAACCCACTTACAGGAAGCCTCATTGTTTTCACTCAAGATATCTGCCAATTATTATTATTAATTATGCCAAATAAATGTCCATGGGCATCATGAGTAAAGACTTAGCAACCTTTCTAGAACTAGACGGTATAGAATTTTCTTTAATAAAAAATTTAAAGAATTTTTTTGAGAGGAGAGAGAAGTATTCTATACTGATTTTATGAGGCTCGTGAATCTGTATCTGGTTTGTTTTGTTGATGGCTTTAGAATAATCTCAGGAGACACTTGATCAACAAATACATGCAAAGCCCAGTCACATGTCCGCTACTGAGAAGTCTCTGATTCTCAAGAATGACTGGTCTTATACAATTTGTAACATCACAGAAGGACCGTGGTGTAGGGATTCTATGCAGGCTCAGAAGTAAAGCCTAGTTCCTAGACTTAATAGACAGGTTATGCAGACCTCACTATTTCTTAGTGTCCACTCTCTTTGGTAAAATGGGAATTACAGCACCTACTACCTAGAGGTTGTTACAGAGTCTGTAAGACACCTGGTATAATTCCTAGAAAAGTAAGAACATGGGTTATAATTATTGCGAATATTGTTTTGAAATACATGTACAAGAAAAATGCCAGCCATGAGGAATCTCAAAACAGAGGCACAAACAATAAGCATGTGTCTGGTTTAGCATGGGGAGAACAACAATTCTCTGAAAACAAAAGATTTTTTTTTTCTGTTTTCTAGCAAATTTTAGGTATCTGTCAGGAGCAAGCATATTAGGGTTCCAGAGTTTAGTCATTGTAGCCACCACTGGCTGGAAAGGATCAATAGATTCTATCACTTTGTGAAGTCCCAAAGCCTTTCAATGACACCTACTAACTGACCCCAAGGATGATTCAGCATGCACCCTTTACTGAGCACACATGTTCTCCCTGTTTCTGTATGGTTCTTCCCTGTTTGGGTCTGGGACTCACTCAAGGAGGCAGAGTGAGGTCTTGCCATTTGGGGTGAGATGTTTGACTTTGGTGTATAGAGATGGGTGAGAACTGGGCATTGGGAGAGTCTTAGGAGAAGCAGTGTGTCATTAGGGGGTCAGTTGAAAAGGTGGACTGCTGACCACTGAGAATACAGGGCTAGTCCATGTAAATGGTAGAGCAAGTAAAAATGATGTTTTGTTGTTGTTGCTTTATATTTAAATAGCATTAAAAAGAAAAGAGAAAAAAAGGAATTAATCTGATAGCATGTCTCCAAGTCTGAGTGTGTTGAAAGTATGGATAGAAAACCCACATCATTCTAAACACTGAACAAGCAGGCACATTCTCAACACATTTTTCTGCTAAGGCTTTCAAAGATCTACATGATCTTCTCACTGATGAGAGTGTGGTTCGTACTGCACCCTAGTTCCATCACTGCCATGTGTCTACCATTGTTCCAGGAACCCAGCATCTGTACCAGGTCTCCAAGGCAACACCTTCATTAACTGGCAGATACGCCTTATAATATTTCTTTTGTTACAACAGCCCTTTGCTTAAAAACCATGTCTTCTAGAACAGTCTAGTAGGCTAGGCAGGAAGCTCAGATCCATAACTGGTCTAGCATGAGCATGACCCTCAGTTTCTTCCCCAAAACTAAAGTCAAAAGTGAGAGAGCACGCTAACATGTGGGGATGCTTTCCTCTTCTTGGTATAGCTTCTTTTCGTTTTGTCATGGTGCATGTTTGCGTGTCTGTCATCTGCAATGCTTCCCGAGCTGAACTGGAAGTTGTCCTAGCTGGGCACACACTCCTACAGCCTTTGTGGTCTTTTCCATTTGAGTTGTCAGAGAAGCAAAATGTTGCAGCATAAATGAGCATTTAAAAGGAAACTGAGGATGAAGCTGGTTAATCACAGCTGACTTGCTGGAATGCTCTGTTAGGAAACATGTGGGAGAGTCATGTGGTCTTGTGACCTCCCTGGAGAAATGATTGCTACTTGGTGTGTATGTGTGTATGTGTGTGTGTGTGTGTGTGTGTAAGTGTTGGTGTGTGTTCACAAGTATTTGGAAGTTCACCTCCACATGGGTGTACATGCATTAGGCAGCCAGAGCTTAATGTCAGGTGACTCAATTATCTTCCCATTTATGTGTTTTATTTATTTATTTATTTATTTATTTATTTATTTATTTTTGAAATATGGTTTCTCTCTTGACCTAGAGATTACTCCTTTGGCTACCTTGACTGTCCATATAGTACCAGTGATTGTCCTGTCCCAAACCCTCCATAACTGGGATTATAGGTATGAGCCCAGTTACTTTACTTGGGTGTTGGAGATCTCAGCTCAGACCTTCAGGTTTGTGTGGCAAGCACATTATAAACTGAGCTATCTCCCAAAGCCTGCTTATGTTCCCCTCTCTCTCTCCCTTTCTTTCCTTCCCAGGTTTTCCAGTTCTTTGTGTGTCTAGCAAAGGATGGCTGCATGTGCTGTTCTTCCCCCATTGCCTTGACCTCAGCTTGGATAGTAGCCTCCTCCTGCAAACGATCACCTGTCAGGTTTGCTGTTTGATTGCTCTGCTGTTTGGTGACTTGATATGTGAGTCCCGCTGTTATCAGATGGTATGCAGAGAACATTTTATTTATACCTTCCCATTTACCAAATGAAGGTGAAATAAAGAAGCTATGAGCAGAGACGTTAAACAGGAGAAAAACCAAAAACCCGATCCTGTAACAACCACAAAGTCCATCCACCTCACAGCCAACAGCTGCCCCATTAATGTCACGTGCACTTAAAGCAGACGTGGTCAGTGACAACAGGGTGGGAGGCAGCTCAGGTCACAAATCCAGAGCAGGAAATGTATTTTCATCTTGTTATTTATGACCGAGCCTTAAAGGAAAACAGATGGTGCTGCTCTTGGGGCTGTTTTGCTCTTGTTTCAAATGGCTAATTCAAATCAAACACGGCATTCTATTCTTAGTCGAGGCAGCTGCTGCATTGTCTGAGCTGGGCTGTTTTTACCAATGCTATCCCCTCCCTCCCCCAACAGAATGGCCAGAGAAGACCAAGGCAATTTCACTCTTGTTGTCCCCATTGCTCAGGCTCAGCAGCCCTGGGAGAACTGTTCCCTTCTGCAGCAGCCAGGCCTGTTGCTGACCACGCCACTTAGTTTAGGCTGTGGCTGCAGTATGGGGTCCCCTGACTTGCACCCTTTTACCTATTTGATCCTGTCAAAGACCTATCTTTGCCTTTGAAAGCTGGGATCTATTCTAGCATTAGAGCAACCTCTCAGGGACCCCGTGGGGGTAAAGAAAAATTGTCCAGAAATAAAAGGAAGCCAAAGCTATAAGACAGGGGATGAAATGTGGGTGCTCTTACCACCCAAAGCAGATAGCCTAGCTATATAAGTACCCTCTCCCTTGGTGGCTGGGTGGCCTTATTATCCTGTGGCTTGTCTTTAGTCTGAGGATCTAACTCTGTGAGGACTCCCCAAGAAGAAATGTTTAATCCTTTAGAAAATATCAAAAATTTCAAACAATGATGAGAAAATACATAATAAATTGAAAGTATTTTCCATTACTTTGTCTCTTTCGTGTCTGGAACCCTTAGGTTCAGCCCCCTTCCCGTCCCCTCTGACACCCCAGAAGGTACTAGTTCATGATTTTCTACTTAAGAAGGCCGGGCATTGTTGTTTGGCATTGGGAATCAAATCCAGGGTCTTGCCCGTGGTAGGCAAGGACTGTACCACTGAGCTATACCCAGACCTATATTTTTGAGAATCATTCTGTGTTTCTTTTTAATTTAACTGTACTCAGCCCTTACTCTCCAATGATAGTTGAGGAATTAGCTTGTCTGCAATGCCCTCTTGGGACCTCATTCTCTGCACTGAATTGTAGCACATTTATGGGGAATTATTTGACAGCTTTTCCATTATTATGAATAGGTAAGTGTTTTATATTTGTAAACTGTATAGCACAGTATTATTAGCTTTTCTGTCTCATATAACTTTTCTTTTTTTTTTCCTCGAGTTAATAATTACATGATTTTTCATTTGCTTATGTTTGTGTACTTTCTTAAACTTGACTTTTGTAAAATCAAAAGTTTCCAACTGCTTGTCTGTAAACCCTTCAAACAAAAGACACACAGGAACCTCCTAGCAATCTTGTCTTCTTTTTTCTCACCCCTTTCCCCAAAATGTCCTTTCTTCCCCATCTTTTCCTACTCTGGTGAGATATTTCTTTTGACCAAGCCTTAATTTAGAATTTTCTATTACCATTCTTTATATTGGCTCACTCTGCAAGACTCTACCTCCTCTGATAGTATCTTAAACACAAATGTACTAGAAACCAAAAATTTTTTTATTCCTGTTGTATTATGTATTGACTATTTTCTGTCACTATATGATATATATATATATGTATATATATATTTCATATATTATGGGGCTGGGTATTTTATTTAAAAAGGAAGTTTGTTTAGTGCATAGTCTCAGAGACTAAAGATACAAATAGCAGCATATTGGCTTTATTCTCCTCTTCACAATGAAGGGACAGGAATGGGAGGAAGAGAATACAGGACAGAGTAGGAAGCCAAGGAGCCATGGGGGAGAGTCAGTAATGATCTTCTACTGGGCTCTTCCTGGCACAGGTCTCATTATTTCGTGCCAAGCTAAGGAGAACAAAGTGCCAACCAATGAGCCCATTGGCTTATTCAAACTATAGCACCTTGCCTTCTTCAAATTATCCCAATTCCACCCTCACATTATACCATCACCACTTGACATTGCAAAGACAACAAGAAGCCAAGATCAGTGAACTTGAAGACATACCAGGGTACCAGGAGAGACTCTTCAACATGAAATGTTGACCTACATGAAAAAAAACAAAGCTAGAAAAGTGGAAACAAATCAAAAGAGGAAAAGAAATCTTTGCAATTTTTAGATTGGTCCAAGATTTCTTAGATATTTCACTAAAGGCAAGCTTCATTGCTTACCAGATTCATAAGTTGAATTGACCAAGATTACTGATTTTTCGTTTTCAGACCACTATGAAATGTCATGGCACAGAAGGAAATGTTTACAAAACATGGTGTGATAGAGAACCAAAACACTCACACAAAGAATTCTCAGGAACTCAACACTGAGAAAACAATCCAATTAAGAAACAGGCCATTGATGTTGTTACCAAGGAAAACTTAGATAAACCATCCAGCTCATTTGTTCCCCATTGACTTAAAGACCTCAAATTCTGGAGGTCATACAGCTGGATAATACATTATTAGTCTTCTCTGCCATTACTGGAGATAACTCCTCTGATGTGTGAATTATGATGCTAACAGTTGCCTTGGTTACTTTTCAGGGAGAGAGCTATGCTTACAAATTATCATTCTTTGGCCACTGGAAAACATCTCCCCCGCAGTACTTTTCTTCAGATATTGGTCTTTATGTGGGATGTGCTTCCTGGCCTGGGTTTGGTAGCAATATGAATAAGCAGTTTACCAAAAAAGACACATAGATGGCAAATAAGGATGGGAAGAAAATGCTTGTTGCTGTAGTTACCAACAAAATGCAGGAAAAGCTACAGGGAGAGGCTACTTCCTACCAGTTAATGAAAAACAGATTGGCCATTTAAGTAAAATAGGAGAACTGCAATCTTTGTTCACTGCTGGTGGCAATGTAAGATGTTACAACCACTTTGGAAAGCATTCTTTGCAAGTGGTTAAAAAGTTAAACCCACTGAGACTACTCAGTGGGTAGTCCTTACTGCTCAAGATTAAGGACCTAAATTCAGATCCATAGTGCCCATTTCAAAGCCAGCTGTGGAAGCTGGTGCATATAACCCTGGTGCTACATGGATTGGGGGTTGGGGGAGACACCAAGATCTGTCATGAGGGTTTGCTGGAAACCTCTAGCTGTAAGGAAAATGTGAAGTTCCTAATTCAGTGAGAGACTCGGTCTTCAATTGAGGAAGAGATTTCAACTTCAGCCACTAGCCTCTTCCACATATACCCACATATGTGCACACATGTGCTTATATCATTACACCCAGATGATGTACTGTCTGTACTTTCATTCAACACCCAACCATTCCATTGCCATGTGTATTTCCTAGGTGACAAGGGGAAATTCATCCCTGAAACAGAAAGATCCTGAGCATCCATTTTCTTATAGTCAAATTCTCTGAACAACTCAAATGTCTATGGTGGGTACAACTCAGGAAAACAGTGCTATGGAAAAAGAATGGGATACATCTGAAAATCAGCATGATGAGTGAAAGAAGCCATACTGCATAACCCCATTTATAGAACATTCTAGAGAGTGCAACCAAATTCATGTTGGCAGAAAGCCTATAACCATAGCAGTAATTATCTGAGGGGTAGGGATTATGGAAAATTATCTCCCATGAGGTAATGATGGTCCTGCAGATGTAGATATCAAGGCTTATCATATTGTATTTTAAATGTACAGATTTTATGCCAATGATATCTCAACAACCTCTTTTATTTTTTTTTAAAAGAAGGCTTTTTCTGTCAATCATTCTTCAGTGAAGCCCATGTTGTATTCTAGTGAACAAAGCAGAGACCCAATTTTTCCAAGAGAGAATTGGTTATAGAGAACAATGATAATATAAGCCTCCATTGAGATCATCCTATGTACTAGTACTAGGCCCTTTAAAGAAAATCTTATAACTTGAGGTGACCCTCAAGTTACACAATAAGATATGACATCTTAACCCAGGCAGGATGCCAGGGAGCATGTGTCTATGATCACCATGTCACCATCACCACATTCTGGAACATGAGGCTCCAACACAGTGCACAGTTGGTTGACAGTGGTGCCAGGATGGCTGTGGTCAGGGAGGAGTGGGAAGAAGGGTAGAATGGCCATGTTCTAGAAAGCTTTGCTGGCACTGGGATTCAGCAATGTGGACCAGTGCCTGCTGGCTGAGCAGGAGGCATGTATGTGTCTTTAAACAATACCATGCTGTCTAGTTACTCTATTTCTTTCTCTGTTCGTTTTCATCTTTTTTACATTTTTAAAAAAATATGGACAGAGATAAAAACAAAACCACTAGTATGTCTGTTTATTATGCATGACCATCATAGAGCAGTGCTGAGCCTTGAGACTTGAAGCAAACCTTTTGTTGGTGGTGGATCTGAAGACAGCAGGTGCCACCAATGGAAAGTAATGAATATTGCTAATGTGACCAGTGAACTCTCACAAGGCAGACCTCCCCTGTCCTTAAGAAAGTCTTGTTCAGCCCTCTGAGGAGTCCAGTAGCTGCTCAACACCAAGCCCCAATTTTTGTTTTTCTCTAGACAGGTACACAAGTGATTATGACTCAGTAATCTGTTCCTCCCAGCACCAGTCTGCTTTTGTGCTAATTCACATCAAACAAGGAGATTAGACCCATCATTGCAACTGTGAAAGGGGAATGGTTCCTCCTCCATTCCCAGGTCTCTACCCTCAACACACTGCAGAGTGACGTCTAGACTAATTGGCAATTAGAGATGGTCATAAGGAGTGTGGGGTGTTGTTATAAGGGCAGTGTAAATCTCTGATATTATGATAATTGTTTTCAAGGAATAAATGGATTAGAGACTAGCCATGGAAACACCAGCCTTCAGTGTTTGGTGGCTCAGGGGCCTTGCTAATCTTTAAGTCTCTGAAAGGAATATTGCTAATACTACATGACAGATAAATTATATCTTGAACCTCTAGAAATGCCTAGAGGGAAATAAAAAAAATGCTGTTAGCAGACAGACTTCTTATGATATTCCCAGGGTGCTGCTGGGTTTCCAGAAACCCAGCTATAGGCCTTGGTGAATCATATACGTCACATTACCAGAAACAGTTGCTGACAAATACTTCATTTAAATGCTATTGAGATAAAAGCAAAAGGCAGCCAACAGTTAGAGGCGAAAAGTAACAGATGTGTCCATCTCTAGGTTGCCCCAACTGAAATGTACCACCATCATTTCTCCCTACCATTTTTTATTTTTTTAATTCCTTGTTATTTTGCCCGGGGATTGAAGACATATGTCACTTTCCCACCTTAACAGGGCATTTTCTAGTTTGTTTGGATTTATGTCACAAGCTTAATGAGATTTAAATGGAATTTTTGTATGTGAATAATACAGAGCCTTAATGCGAAAACTCTCCTCCGCCCTGTGTGGCTGGTGTGCATTTGCATAAAGGTATTTAAATATGAAAGAAATATCTTGAAGATTGTATACATCACCAGGCACAAGCTGTGCTGGAGCAATATAAGGATCAGGTCAGCTCAGGTAAATAACCTGCTTTTTGAAAAGGGGTCACATCTTCACCCTTCTGCATACAGCTACCTTAGGGAAGCAGCCTGGTCTGTCCCTGAAGAGCAACTGGTCGACCTCACCAACCACTGTGGAATGTTCCAGTTATTGTCACCACATGAAGTAGATGACTCTGGATTCCTGTTTGAGACTGTAATGAGTAGACACATTTGAGGGGATAGGTATCTGAGGAAGAAACAGGGTGGATTATCCTGCTGTTGCAGAGATGTAACTATCATTATCTCTTTAAAAAACATACTGGGTCTATTTCCGAGCCCTTGCCATATAGGCAGCAGTATGGAGGTCACTCTACTGCACCTTTTTCTGACCCTACCTCTTTCTGCCACTTTCAGGAAGCTTGGAGAGATTTTCTGAGGTGGCTCTGAGTCAATGCACAGCTGTCCCTAGCCTGATTCTAAGGATTCAGCTATTTCCTGGCATTGCATTGGTTTTGCAGTCACTCAGTGAGATGGCTTTCCTTGCTTGGAGTCACCATACAGTTGTCATCCCTAGCAATGGAAGGCAAACTGCAACCTAAGAGCACACAGCCAGAGAATTTTGCCTTTCAAAGTCTACAGTAGGATCAGCAAGATGGCTTCAGTGAGTAAAAGTACTTGATGCTAAGCCTGAGAAACTGAGTTTGTTTACTGGGGCCTCTACCTGGTAGAGGAGACCCGACTTCCCAAAATTGTCTCATTACCTCCAAATGTACACTACAGCAAGCTAAGGGTTGTACTCATAATCTCTCTCTCTCTCTCTCTCTCTCTCTCTCTCTCTCTCTCTCTCTCTCTCTCTCACACACACACACACACACACACACACACTCACACACACATACACGCATGCACACACCTGTAATGAAACCTTTCTTCTGTCTTCTTGTGATACCTGTGGCCCTTTCATCCTTTCCTGAACTATTGAATTTGGAGTGTCTGAGCTTGCCAGCTGGGTACATGAGGACAATCCTCAGCTAATCTTTGAAAATGTCAGTCTGGTGTGCAGTTGAGTCTGTTTCAGGGGATAGTGTGGCACCAGGACAGCTGGGTCAAACATGTGCCCTCCCATAGTTCTTAGATAAATGAGAGGCTGTGATCTTGATTTCCATCTTTATGGAGTTCAGTGTGGTCCTCGGGGAGCAATATGAAGTATGTCTCCCTGGGAAAATGGTTTGGAAATTTAAAAGAAAGGAGCCTGTTAGCCACACTTATAACTCACCAAACAAATGGGCTGTGCTGGGATGCAGTTCGCTCCATGGGATTCTGGGAGGAATGAAGGATTGCCATATCCCAGGCTGCCACTGAAGTATCCCAGGTCACAGCAAGATAGAGGGAAAAGGGGACTGCATGTGCATAAGAAGCAGAGAAGACCAAAGGGAAACCAGCCATCTCCAGATGGTCTCTGCATGAGAGCTCACTATCTAGTCAATCAGATACATGTTTGAATTAATTTTATTTTTTTTAAATTTTTTTTCACCTTTCACACCAAAGGACTCCAGATTAAGAAACTGAGGCACATGCCACAACAACTGCTTATATGTGGGAGTTGATTAATGCGTATGTGAACTGGTTTGTTTTCAGCCTGTCTTCTTCATAGTTCATCAAACCACATCTTCACTGGAGATCGATTTCTCTCTCTCTCTCTCTCTCTCTCTCTCTCTCTCTCTCTCTCTCTCTCTCTCTGCTTTTGATTAAAGAAAACATTTTCAAGAGTCTGGAGAAAGTTTCTTATCAAATTGAAGGCCTATAGCAATGGGTAAGGAGTGGGTAGGGAGAGATAAGAGCTGGGAGGGGAAGGAGGAGGGGGAGGGCCTTAGGAGAAGGAAGGGGAAGGGAGGGAGGGAGGGAGGGAGAGCCTGCAGCCTGCAGTGCAGGTCCTACAGAGAGGTCCCAGCAGAGCTGACTTTCTCTGTAGCTACAGGTTATCTCTTTTGTTCAGAGTTAGGTCAAGCCGGGTCTTTAAATGGCAGCTTCTTCAGATTTATAACTGTTTTAATTTAACTCCAAGAGCTCAAAGGAACACTTTCATTTAGCTTCAACAGAGTATAGCTTTATTAAAGTCAAATAAGAAACGGGGAGGGGGAGATGAGGCCTAGAGAAAATATGCCAATGGAAATGCTTATTTGGGAAATGACCAGATATTACATGTCTTTCATTTTAATTTATTTCCTAAGCATTGAATGAAATTTTAGGCCCACCTGAGGAGCAAAATAAGATTAGCCTGCTGAACAATAGGCAACCAGGTTTAAAAAAAAAAGGACAGCAAAATTTGCAGAGATAAAAGTTTAATTATGTCCTAGTTGCTCGCTGAGATTTGGAAATCAATGTGGTTATTTCAATATAATTCATGGTGGGCTATCAAATGACACGGGGGAATCTTTGTACCCCTTCTGTTAAAATATAGCCACCATAAAATAATTAACAATAATGGAGTTGACATTAGATTAATGTAGCTAACCTCAGGTTGATAGTGGAATTGCTTTTTGAATGAAATAGAAAAAAAAAAATTAAGAGCCGACCTCTGTGAGGAGGAAAGAGAAGGAACGTGCTTGGAACACTGAAGACCTTGGACCTTTTGTCCCTGTGTAGAAGAAAATGCCCCAGAAACTACTTAATACATTCTTTCAGAAAGAATTCCTGAAAGATATCTCAAATGGAAAAAAAAAACAAAAACAAAACAACAAAACCCTAAGAGATTGATCACTTTAGAAGTGTACACACATACACACACACACACACACACACACACACACACACACACTTTAGAATAGAAGTGTTTAATCATACTGTATTACAAAAGCCAATTGATGTATTTCTCTGCTTTAGGGGAATATGGAAAGGTGGAATATGGTGAGTGAGGGATGGAAATCTGCATCCCATGTGGGCCACTCAGTGACTATCTAGCTGTACCTCAGTATTTTCAGCGATACAGTTGTGAAATAGCAACAGCCATAATATCAGTTACCTTTCTCATTGTTGTGATATAATAACCTGAACAAGAAACACAGAAGAGGGATGGTTTTATTTGTTTTTTTCTCATGGGTTCACAGGGTGTCAGCAGAGGGTAGTAGGGAAGGTGGGGAGCTTGAAATGGTCTGTCTGCTGGTGGTGCTAGCTCTCATGAGGCTTCTTTCCATCTTGGATCACAAGGCAAGGCTTGTACTATTATCCTCTTGTACCTATGGCTCTCAATTAAGCCTTATGTCTTAGAGGGTCCATGTTCCCCCATCCCAACTCTGCCAACAACTGGGGACCAAGTATTCAAAAACACAAACCTGTTGGGGAACACTAACATTTTAAGCTCCAGGGATGGGGTTATATTCAATCCATGACACCAATTTAGCTGTTATAAGTGACTCAGATGACCCAAACTTCCTGGCAAACACCCTGCAATGAGATGTATGTTATCACAGAGGACAGAGACATTTTTTCTCCTTTTTTTATTATTATGAATGAAGAAGTCACATTTTTCTATCCTTGTATATTCTTACTCAAGGTCCCTTCTTCCTCCCACCACATCAGGTCATTCTCTCTTCTCCACAACTCCCCATCCCCGCCAGGGGCAGGTCCCAAGGTCCCAATATTGCTTAGTTCAGCCTCCACTCCCGTCAAATCCAGTTTTCTCCCCCCAACATCAAGATTGAGTCAGGTGTTCCTCTAGGGGGAATGGGATTCAAGGTGTTTCTGATCCCCAGCTGTTCAGTGGTTGTGGTTTGCAGGTTGGGCATGCTTGGCTTTTTTCTTTCTTTCTTTTCTTTTTCATTTTCTTTTTCTTTTCTTTCCTTTTTTTTTTTTTTTTTTTTTTT
>PVIH01015586.1:0-49049 GCA_004025045.1 Sigmodon hispidus | reverse complement strand
GTGGCTAAATACCCTCTGGGCCTCCAACCCCAGTAAGCTACGTGGACATCGCCCATAGGTCCTAGGACGCAGGAAGCAAGCCATCATCCTCGCCTACAGCCAAAAAAGGAGTTGTTTACTCCCAAGAGCACTAGCCCTTGGGAGGGCTGAAGGCGGAAACCGGCGCCATCTTTAGGGCGCGGTACAATGCTCCCTACAAGTGTGTAGAAAAATGCAAATAGATCCAAGTCTGTCACCCTGAACAAAACTCAAATCCAAGTGGATCAAAGACCTCAACATAAACCCAGCCACTTTGAACTTGATAGAAAAGAAAGTGGGAAAAACACTTCTACGAATTGGCACAGGTGACCACTTCCTATAACACCAGTGGCACAGACACTAAGACCAAGAATCAATAAGTGGGATCTCCTGAAGCTGGGAAGCTTCTGTAAAGCCAAGGACACTGTCAATAGGACAAAACGACAGCCTACAGAATGGAAAAGATTTTCACCAACCCTACAAGTGATAGAGGACTGATCTCTAAGATATATAAAGAACTCAAGATTCTAGAGCCCAAAACCCTGAATAACCGAATCAAAAAATGGGGTTCAGATCTAAAAAGGGAATTCTCAGCAGAGGAATTATGAATGGCTGAAAGGCACCTGAAAAAGTGCTCATCATCTTCAGCCATCAGAGAAATGCAAATCAAAACAACTTTGAGATACCACCTGACACCTGTTAGATTGGCTAAGATAAAAGACACAGAGGACAGCCTATACTGGAGAGGATGAGGATCAAGGAGAACACTCCTCCATTGTTGATGGGAGTGTAAGCTTGTTCAGCCACTTTGGAACGCAGTATGGCGGTTTCTCAGAAAATTGAGAATCAATGTCCCTAAGAACCCAGCAATACCACTTCTTGGTGTATACCCTAAAGATGCACAGTCATACTCCAAAGACATTAGCTCAACTATGTTCATAGCAGCATTATTTGTAATAGCAAGAACCTGGTAACAACCTAGATGTCCCTCAACTGAAGAATGGATTAACAAACTGTGGTACATCTACACAATGGTGTACTACTCAGCAGTAAGAAAAAATGATATCCTAAAATTTGCAGGCAAATGGATGGATTTGGAGAATATCTTCCTGAGCGAGGTATCTCAAACCCAGAAAGATAAGCAGGGGATGTACTCACTCGTTAGTGGACTCTAAACAAACAAACAAACAATCCAGAAAAAAACCAAGCATGCCCAAGCTGCAAACCACAACCACTGAACAGCTTGGGATCAGAAACACCCTGGACTAACTCCTTGGATCCCACTCCCCCTAGAGGAACACCCGACTCAGTCTTGAGGTTGGGAGAAGAAAACTGGATCTGCCAGGAGTGGAGACTGAACTAAGCAATATTGGGGCCAGTGTGACCATGGGACTGCCTGCTGCCTGCCCAGGGAGGAAATGGGGAGTTGTGGAGAAGAAAGAATGACCTGATGTGGTGGGAGGGGGAAGGGACCTTGAATAAGGATATATAAGGATAGAAAGTGTGACTTCTTTGTTAATAATAATAATAATAATAATAATAATAATAAAGACTTTAGGTTCTGTGGAAGGCACATTTATTTTCTGTGACTTCAGATCTAAAACATTTGAGGCCATGTCTAAGGTTTGCTGGCTCTTGCAAGTACCTGGTGCACATAATTGCACAAATACACTCACATAAATATGCAAAAATATAAAATTTACAAAGAAATATTTGCTTAATAATAATGGCATGATTTCTGTTGCTTGAAAACCTCAGGCAAATTATAACCCTCCTCCCAAACAATGACAAGCATATAAAGAAATATTTGAACTGTAGAGAAATTTATTTATGATGAAAAGTGTTGGTTATCCTTCCTGAGAGCTCATTTTGCAGCACACAAGTCAGGTGTAGCACACTCTCCTTTGAGTTCTGAGGGATCTGACCACCTACGTCTTCTGATCTTCAGTACACACAAGCTTGATGTCTACATCCATAAACACAAATTTAAAAGTACAAAGTAAAAAAATAAAATTGAGATCAGGGAGGTGGTTGAATGGTTAAGAATACTTTCTGTGCTTTCAAAGGAAGCAAGTTTTTTAGTATCTGTATTTCATTTACAATTTAAATTCCTATAGCATTGCTTATAGTAATATTTTTTAATTATTCTAACATACCAACTTACTTTTTGGCTTGCCATTACTAGTTTAATGGTAATTATATTTATGTTAATTGGCATTTTTCGACTGTCATGTATATAGAGTTTTTCTGGAGATGTTTAGTCTCCCCCCCCCCCTCTCTCTCTTTCTCTCTCTCTGTGTGTGTGTGTATGTATCTGTATGTGTGTGTGTATGAGTGAGTGTCTGTGTACACATGTGCCTGTGTGCTTGTATATGTTGTAAGAAGGGGTGTGGGTTTTACTGACATTGGAGTTAGAAGCATACAAACTTTTCATATTTGGACCCTCTCTCCTATCCTTTTTAGATAGATACTTTATTTTTGATGAGTGGAGTCAGAGTTTCTCTGGGTAGTCCTGATTGTGCTGGAACTTTGCCTGTAGCCCAGGCTGGCCTTAAGCACACTTGTCTGCCTATCTTTGCCTCCTAAGTTTGTAAAAACCTGGGAGTAAAAGCATGTGCTGTCACTGCCTGGCTCTTAGGTGTGATCTTAACATAAAGACACAGAGGATTTTCCCCCAATTTGTACAAGGGCAAATATCTCTGGATATATCACTGAATAAAATAACTCTTCTGTCTTCAGGACCTATAAATTGCAAGTGATCCTTGAGGACTGGGGGGTTTCTTAGATTTTTCCCTTCTACACTCATGAGGAAATAATCACAAGCCCAATAACTTATAAGATTTATACACTGTGAAATGTGCAGTAAGTTTCCAAGTGCAAAAGCCACATCATCTGCGTACAAGATTTGGTTGTGCTTCTGGCTTACTGAATTTCTTCTTAGATGTTCTCTGAAGTTTTGAGTGGATGATATGACTGCCCAATTTCAAACCAACCCTCTATTTTTTATGGTACTTTGAGTGTTTACAGGTTTCATAGTCAACTACAGAACCATGCAGTAAGAAGTTTCTCTGATGAATGCCTTGTGCAGCACCAGTCTATAGATATGAACATGCAAATTTACAAGGCAGTTAAACATCAACATTCTCCAAAGTAGTATGCTCTAGATCAAATGTAAAGAATCTGGAATGAGGACTACTAATCAGATGACTATGCAGCTAAGCACACTTTCCTGTCTTCTAGATTACCTATGTTCATTTGTAGCCATTCACATTGGGTGACTGACACCATAATGTAATGGCTTTTTCTAGGTCATTGTAACTCTTATAGCCCTTAGAGAAACAAATACATGGTGTACATGTATACCAATGAGAACACACATGTAAAAATGACTATTATAAAAACTGATCATGAGGTTTCTCTGTGGAGAGGGTGACAAATGAAAAAGTGATAAGTCATTCTACATGATTCATTCCATGATTTGAGAATATATATATATATATACATATATATATGTGTGTTTCTCACAAATTGTTAATATAGCTCACTGTAGCTGGCAGTGCCTGATGATTTCTTTTCCTAGTAGATTGCAAAACAAATTCCTGAAATTTGAAAGGCATGAGGGTAGGAGAAAATGTCTAGCTCTTCTCAACATTGAGTTGTCATAGCATTGTGATCAAAGTATGTTGTCATCAGCCATACCATCTTACCATCAAATTCAGATGGGCAACCATGAGTAATACCATAACCTGTATTTTGAGGGAGACCTTCATTCCTCTCTTGTCAAGACTGGAAGGTGTACTGGTTAGTTTTGTGTGTCAACTTGACACCAACTGGAGCCATTAGAGAGGTAGTAGCCCACCTGAGAACCAGCTGTAAGATATTTTCTCAGTTAGTGATCAGTGGGGCAGAACTCAGCTTATATAGTGAGTGATGCCATCTCAGGGCTGGTGGTCCTGGGTTCTAGAAGAAAGCAGGCTGAGAAAGCTGTGAGAAGCAAGCCAGTAAGCAGTACCCTTTGATGGCCTCCACATCAGCTCCAGCCTCCAGGAATCCTGCCCTGTTTGAACTCCTATCCTGACTGTTTTCACTAATGAAGGCGAAATGTAAATGTAAGTCAGATAAACTCTTTTCTCTCCAATTTAGTTTTTGGTTATATTTTTTCTTCACAGCCATAGAAACCCTGAGACAGAAGGTGTCCTAAACCAGTTCTCATTAGTAATCAATGGCTCTGGGAACAATATTTTTCACCAAGGAGAATGTTCATTGAAATGTTTATATTATTACTAAGGTTTCACACAAGACGTCTATATGCTTTTGCATTGTTGTGGTCCCCTCCTCACATGCACACACCCTTTCTTTTCATAACTTACAACTTCATCTTGTGCTTATACCAATTCACTCAGTGTTAACACCTCTGCCTGTGTTCATATGTAAGGTGTGTGATATCAAATTTTCCTCCCTCTAAGCCCTGGCCATTCTAATCTTTCCTTATGAACATTATTAAGTACTTAGCACTAAAATGTAGCAAAGGCCTGCATACCAATGACACCATAATGTGTTTGTCAGGTTTGCTCATTCAGAATCTATCAAATTTCCTACAAGTTTCATTGGTTCTTTTAGCTTTTAATTTGATTGAGAATGTGTGCCACATTTCTGGAAGCTATATAATTTTGCTTAAAAAACTGAGTTCTTAAAAAATATGAATGGCATTACTGCACTTTAAATTACATTGGGAGTGTTGGAAACACTGATGGTGTGCTTCTGTTATGATTCTATTAGAATGCAGTAGAAAGCACAGCATGTTTGAGGTCCTCCTGGATCAAACATAAAGATTCTGGAAGACAATGCTGATTGTGTTTCTATAAGAGTTTGTAAATGTAAATCAACAAACATTGAACTTAGGTCCTGAGAAATATATACAATCATAAAATGTTGTATATACTATTGCTTTTCAAGTGTGCTGTACTAAAAAATTAAAAATATTTCTGGAAAAGCAAGTGGAACTCATTAGCCCTGTAATTTCTATGCCTTTACAAGAAGCTGGTTCTCATTATGTATAATGATGTGGCAAAATGCTTCTCTCACAAGATTGGGAAAGTTTCAACAGAGCATCCAATTTACACACTATTTGCTTTGGATATATGGTGATTATAAGCATAATAGGTTTTCTTTTTATTTTGACAAAATAAAATATAATAACTTAAAGCAAAAATCATCATTTTGAAGTTGGACATGGCAACCAAACAGGAGGTAAAGAGTTCCAAGATCAGTCACAAGAATCAAAGATTCACTCATTCTCATATTCTACCAGAAAATACTAAGATAAATCTATAACATATATGCAGAAGACCTGAAACAGATGCATGCAGGCCCTGTACTTGGTGCCTTAGTTTCTGTGAGTTCATATGAGACTTGCTTAGTTGATTCATAAAGCCTTGTTCTCCTGGTGTTCTCCATGCACTCTGGCTCTCACAATCTTTCTATGTTGTCTTCTGTGGGTTTTCCTGAGATCTGAAAAGAGGGATTTGATGGAGAAATTTTATTTAGACCCTTTTTTATGATGTCTGAGTGTGAGTGTCTTTATCTATATGCTGCCAGAGTAAGCATCTCTGACGATGATAGAATAAGGCACTGATCTATGAGTATAGTAGCATATCTACAGGAGTCAACTTACTGATACTTTTTAAAATTAGTCATGGTTGGTTTTACCCTAGGTCTCAGGGCTGTCTAGTCTCTCATTCTTTGTTACTCAGGCAGTGCTGAGCATGGATTCTCTCATTGAATAGTTTAAAGTAATAGACACCATTTGAATACTTCCACAAATTCCTTGCCATCATTGCCCTAACATATTTTGCAGGCAGGACAGAGTGTAAGTCACAGATTTTGTGACTGGGTTAGTATTTAGGATTTTTTTGGTATAGTACAGAGTACCTTCTTGCACAAAAGATACAAAGATGTAAGTGTGAGTGCTTCATGTAGACACCAGCTCAACTTCTCCATGTCCTTTGAGTTTTGTGGATATTGTCTTTGGCAATGGGGCCAAGCTCTCAATTTGTAGAGCAGAACCCGTTGTTTTAGCCTGGATCTTGGTTGCTTTCAGATTGCCTTGAGGTCTAATCATGAGAAATTCAATTGAACTCAATCCAGTCCCACTCCTGGAAGACTCCTTTGATGACAGGAAATAGTGCTGTGTCTCATTCTCCTCCATTATTAGTAGACTTTTATATATTTCCACTTCACTAGGCTTTTGTATTGTCCCTCTGTTCCATATGTTTCTTCCCATATTTCCTTACTTCTCTCTCTTTCTTCTACCTCCCCACTGGATCATCCCCTTCCTGTCTTTTTTCCTGTTGCATTCCATCGTTAACATCTAATTATTCAACCTCGACCCCAGGAGGTCCAAGTGGTCTGGGTCTTCATTTCAGTTCCATTGATGAACATGTCTATTTTTTTCTAATACTTTGCATTTTTAAAATATAACTATAGCTCTGTAAAACAACTTGAAATCGGGAAGTTTGACAACTTTAGCAGTTCTTTTATTCTTTAGGATTGTTTTAGTTATCCTAGGTTTTGAATTTTTCAATATGGTGTTCAGAATTCTCCTTTTAAGTTCTTTGAAGAATATATTAGAATTTTGATGGAGATTGCATTGAATCTGTAGATTGCTTTTGATAGAATGATCATTTTTACTGTGTTAATCCTAACTAATCCATGCATATGGGAGATTTTTTTTCTTCTTTCAATATCTTTCAATTTCATTCTTTAAAGACTAGAAGTTTTTTTTTTAATTATACAAGTCTTTTACTTGTTTATTTAGAGTTACCTCAAGATATTTTACATTATTTGAGGCTATTGTGAAAGACATTTTCCTGATTTATCTTTAGATCCATTTGTCATTTGTATATAAGAGGATGATTCACATTTGTGAGATAATTTTGTATCCATCTACTTTGCTGAAAAGGTTTATCAGCTGTAGGGATTCCATGCTAGAATTTTTAGAGTCACTTATGTACACTATCATATAATTTTCAAATAATGATACAAGGACTTCTTCCTTCCCAAATTTTATCTGTTGTATCTCCTTCAGTTTCCTTATTGCTGTAGCTAAGACTTCAAGTACTATATTGAAAGGGTATGAAGAGAGTGGACAACTTGGTCTTGTTTCTGATTTCTGTGAATTTGCTTTATTTTTCTGTTTATAATTTGAAGTTGGCTATATGCTTGCCTTTCTTAACCTTGATACTAGGAGGAGGGACTCCTACCTAAACTGGATACGCCAGACTAAACTGACTCACCTTGGGATTTCTTGCCCTCCCTGGGGAATGGATGGGGGATGAGGGGAGGCTGAGGGAGGACTAAAAGAAGGGGAGTGAGTGCGAGCTATTGTGGGTATGGAAAAACTTTTAAAATAAAAAAAAATAAAGATAACTGAAAAACTGTGCCATGGTGCCAGCAATGAGAACTTCCTTCCTTCCTTCCTCCCTCCCTTCCTTCCTTCCTTCCTTTGTTTCTTTTCCTTCCCTTCCCCCCTTGCTTTTTCTCTCCCTCTACCTCTCCCATGTTGGGTGGCTCATAGCCATTGTAAATCCACCTTCAAGGAAAGACACTGACACACACACAGAGACACACACACACAGGCACATAATAATAAATATTTTTTTAAAATGAGGTGTAATATTTTGGTCTTTTTTTTTTAGAAAGTCCCTTTACCTTAATTCTATTAATATGCTCTGTGTTGAATGATCCCCAATGGAAAGGAAAGTGAGCATGTGGGAGAGGAAAAGAGCAAGAGACTCTGGCTCTTACAGAGAACCAACTGCAGGAATAAAACTTCATGGTTTTTAAATACAAAGAGATGCAGAGAGGGGAAGAAGGATAATTACACACACACACACATATGGAGAGGTGGGGGACAGGGAGAAGGAGGAAGGGGTAGAGGGAGGGAGGGAGGGGGAGAGGAAGGGAGAGAGGGATTGAGGGAGAGAGAGAATGGGAATTTAGGCACATGTGTTCTATAGATTCAGAGCAGACATGTACTTTAGATTTGCTCCTGGCAAGAACAATATGTTGGAACTGTTTGCTGAAATTCTTGGGAATATGGATTTTATTGTTTCAAAAGTCAATTGTCATAAATTCAGTTTGTCTTGAAAAATTAGATCTACTTTAGGAAATGAATATGTTTGGTTTCATAGTGTACTGACTAATTTTTATTGTTAAGTTTACACAATATAACTTAACCTTAGAAGAAGGAGCTTGAAGTTAGGAATTATGTTGATCAGATGGGCCTGTGGGTCATGCCTGTAAAAGGTTGTCTTGATAGATGTGGGAGGGCACATCCCACAGTGAACAGCACCATCCTTATGCAGGTTAGCCTGGTCTCTCTAAGAAAGCTAACTGATCATGAGTCAGTGTTCAGGAAAGCCAGAAATCATGTTCTTCCATGGTTTCTGCTTATTTTACTGCCATGAGTTTTTCAATGATGGGTTATGACTGCAAGTGTGTGCCAAAATAACCCTTTCTTCACTTGTGGTGCTTTTGGTCACGACATTTATCACAACAGCAGAGAGAAAACTAAAACACATGAGAAAACTTCTCAGTTTTCTGAAGAATTGTGAAATTATTTTATAAGTGATCAAAATCCAATTGTTTGAAGTTGTTACAATAATTCAAAATGGTAGCATTGGTATATGAAGGTAGATTTGCACCGCCTTGTTTCACTCTCCTTTCGTCTTGCCTTTTGAGGAGAGAAGGATGCAGAGGTAGGGACTTTCTTCCTTTACCGTGATATAACCAATAATAAAGGTTGTATTTGTTCTTCCTCAATCTTTGTTGCCTTCTACTTACTAGTCACCTCATGTATTCTATAAAATTGTTGACATATTCTTAAAATTTTGGGTTTTATTTGTTGTGGGACTGGATTGCATGAATATAGTGTCAAAGAGGAAAACAAGAAAAACATGCAGATTAATCCCTCTGTTGGGGTTATGATGGTTGGCAATTCCTCCTCTGACATAAACTGTGACCAAGATGTGATCATGTGACTGATGAAGACAATAAGTATTATAAAAGGTCTACAATGATTTTCTTTAGGGGTTTCATAGGCTATGGCACATATGTCTTGAATACATGTCTTAACATCATTATTAAATAGCTGCTCAGTTATATACATTTTAAAAAGAAATTATATATTACAAGTAAATAATCATTGGGTATATTAAACTGTTTGATAATTTTTATTATAGGTCAAAAGAAGAAAATACTAGACCTCCAGAGTGGGTTCTATTTCTTTACAGACATTTCACATGATGACATAGCCATTGGATTCTAAAAGAAACTTAGTTCACCTTGTCTTCAAATATTGTGGCCACATGTTCACATTTTCTCCAACTATTCTAGATCCAATAAAACATTAATAACCTATCTGCTAAAACAAATTACATTTTCTCAAAAGAAGAAGTCAAGTTTAAATGCTGACAGTGAAGACTCCTTGTGGATCCTGACTCTCTGAGTGAGAAGCTCAGTTCTGTATGACTAATATAGTTCTTCTTTGTCACTTGTGGCCAAGATTTTTTTGTTTAATATTTTTATTTTTCTTTTAAAAAAATTAAAGATTTTTTAATTTTATGTATATGAATGCTCTATCTGCATGTATGTCTGCACACCAGAAGAGAGCATCCAATCTCAACACAGATGGTTGTGGCCCACCATGTGGTTGCTGGGAATTGAACTCAGAATCTCTAGAAGAGCAGACAGGGCTCTTAACCTCTGGGCCATCTCTCTAACCCCTCTTTTTCTGATTTTTAAGGCTTGCTTTTCATATGTCTTGAATATTTTGTTGAATATTGCTGTGAAGGGTCTTGACAACTGCAAGTTGGACCAGCTTCCCATGTAAACTACTGGTTGGTAAGCAGTCTCTCCATTTTGAATTTGTTTGCCTGAGGGAGAAAGGCTATCTTGGGAAGCAGACTTTCTCAGCAGACCTTTCTCTCTGGGCTGACCTATGATGGTTGAGAACTTTCTGCTTTCCTCCATCCCTCCATGTGGAATTAAAGAGTGAACAAATCCAACTGTGATCATGTTTTTCACAGGGTGCTTTGAAACTCCCCAAGATGAAGGTTGCTTAGCTAGGAGAGACAGAGACTGTCAGTTACATCATGACTAAAATTAGGGAAAATAGTCGCTCTCATATGAAGAACATCTGTAATGTCATATTTAGAGATACCCAATTTGAGAGACTCCTGAAGAGCATATTTGTAAATTTTACTTTTTATTAAAAATTTAATGTGATTAAGAAATTGGTGGCTCAGCAATTAAGAGCAAAGATTTCTTTTCTAGATGACCACATTTGATTCCCAGCATCTGCATGGTGGCTCCCAACAGTCTGTGAACCCAGTTCTAAGAGATACAGTATTATCTTCTAGCCTTCCATGAACTAAGCACACATTAGGTTACTGATGTACATTCAAGAAAACACCATTACCTATAAAATAAAATAATCTTAATGTGCATATGATTGACATTATTACTTTCAGGAGCATTATGATGTTGACATTTATTTCTGGACCTGAAAGTAATAGCAGGCATGATGAAGTCTCCAGCCAAAATCATTTAGTGTTTTTGCATCATCTGCACAGAAAGGCCATTGTGGGGCTCTTTCTTAGCAGTGATCTTGATGATTATTTATTCTAGCGAATGAAAGCTTTCTTCATGATCTTGACCTAGGGTAAGAAAGTACTTTTTGGTGTTCAAGGGTTGCTTGAACTGAGTCCTAAGTGGAGTACTCCTGGCATGTATATCTAATTTATCCATTCAATAAGTAATTAAATTCCCTTGCTGTTGTGTTTTAATTATGTTGATAGAAAATGAATACGTTGAAACATAGGCTTTTGTCTCATCCCTAAACTGTGAGGTTTCTTATCAACCCTATTTGGTGTTTCTATGCTTGAATCTACCTGGGCCCTGTTCCTACCTTAAAATCCTTCCCCTCCCCCTCCCCCCTCCTTTGCGCCAAGAGATTGGAATGTATAAAGCAAATTTAAAACACTAACTTCACAGAAGAGATAGTTGGGGATTACTGGATATGCAAGGAAACGAATGAGGGTGCCCAAAATCTCAGAGCTTGTTCTTACTATGCAATGATATCCTTAAATTAAATCTGGATTTATTCCAGAGCACAAGGCACATGGTAATGTGCTTTTTCTTTATTTATTCATTCATCCATGTATGTATATATGCATCTATCTATGTTTGTATTTTGTTTGTTTGTATATAAGCTTGTCTTTTTCTAAACAGAATTTCTTTGGTAGCCTGGCCTGGAACTAGTTCTCTGTACCAAGTGAGCCTCCCATTTATTGATCTTCTTGCCCCTGCCTCGCACTGCAAGGATTAAAAATGCTTGACACTATCCGGGTGTGATGGTGCACACCTTTAATCCTAGCACTTGGGAGGCAGAGGGAAGCTTATCTACAAAACCCTGACAGCCAGAGCACACAGATAATACCTGTCAAAGAAAAAAAAAAAAAAAGAATATGTCAGCCACGACGTCCCGTCCGGCATGTTTGGCTTGAGTCAGGGTCTCACGATGTAGCCTTTAACGCCTCTGACTTTACAGAAGTCTGCCTTCCTTAAAAGCACTGGCAGTAGGGCTTCCGTCTGACATTTTCTAAAATGTTTAGCTACTTTAGGCGGGGGTGGGGGTGGCAACTACAGTATAGTTCATCAATCAGTGACGTGATTACTAAAAGGATCTGTCCAATCAGAGGCACGGATAGTCATAGTGTGTGTCCCGGAAGCATTTTTTTACGCTTTACTCGATATTGGGGAGCTTTGTGAGGACCTGTTTTGGGCCACAGCGTGTTCTGTTGACTGTAGTCCTCTTTGGGAGGACTTCTAGACTCATTAGAAGCACAGAATGGTGAGTGTGTCTGGGGCTTCTGGAATCTTGGGTGGCGGGTTTGGGACACTAGCTCCTTTGGGGCACCAGCACCTGCAGTTTCCCTGGAGCTGTGCAGTCCAGTGGAGGGTGGAGTCTGGTCCCAGCAATGCCTGTGCCCACTTACACTGGAAGTGTGCACCCCACACGCAGCCTGATCCTGGTGAAGCTGTTTCCCGCAGTTCCCTGCACTGTTGGGTGAACCTGCACCTTTACGGATTTTGCAGCGCTAGCTCGTTGGTAATGCTGCGTTCGGACTTCGGTTAAGGGTCGCTCAGTTACCTTTCTCCTCTTTTACTTATGCTTGGGCTGATTTTGTTTTTGTTTTTATGCCCCCCCACACACACCTTGGAGTTCTTTCCTCTCTCCTTCACTCACTTCTTCCATCTAGTTTCCCTTGGATTGTTTTCCAAGGCTCCTGTTCTTAGAGACATTTCCCACGAAACCTCTTAACCTGTATGGTGTTTGCATTTTTCTTCCATTTCTTAATGAAATGTGACAACTATTATTAATTGTTCTTCTGACTGCAGTTGGCCAGAAATACTAGACTGAAGAAAGAGAGAAAATTTAATATGCTCCACTTTTGGTTTTTGTGGTCTTTTTAGAGTCCAAAATTGAAATTTTAAAAAGTTTTCCTAACTTTGCAGAAAAGTCCAGGGAAGCTGGCAAAGAGCTTCATGGAATTGGCATTGTATTATTGTTGCTGGGTTAGTTTTGCTGTAAGTTTTGCTTTGAGCAGAAAGGATTCGAGTGTCAGTTTTGTAGCAGGTAGTTTTTACATTTTCAGGCCTTGGGAAAATATTAATATGTCATTGCTTCCCTGTTAACTCTAGATCGTTGGTTTGCGTAGGTAGTGTAATTTCTGACCATTCGAAAAGCTTCAGAATGTTCATTTGAGAGAAGACAAGTGTGCTTTATACCTGGTAGAGAAAATGTTCTTTATTTGAACATTGACCCGAGTATGGACTATATTTATAATATATTTATTACGCTTTAGTGTATAGTTATTTTGATATTCATTTACTTTTTAGTTTTTCCCTTTTTCTTTCTCTTCTCTCTTGTTTGAGACAGGGTTTTTCCATCACTGCCTGGCTATTAGGTATGTATTTGTTTTTTTTGGCAGCAGGGTTTTTTTCTGTAGTCCTGGATCTCCTGGTGTTGACCTTGAACTCTGGGATTAAAGTCTTGCATCTCCAAGCCTGACTTTGTGGGCTTTTGTTAACTGACAGTATAATTACATTTTTACTTACACCCATTTGCTAGAAATTTCATTCCCGATTTCATCTTTGCTGAGCAGAAATCATTGTGTTTATGTGCTATACCTCCATCATGGGAACAGCAGGTGCTAGATCTCTAGGCTGATTCTTTTTCTAGCTATTGGGACTAGAATTGCAATGACTGTGTATGTGCTTGTATCTGTTGTAGTGTTTTTGGTGTATACAGAGAAATTTATACTTTGTTGAAGTAGTATTTCTACTTTCTATTATTGAGGCAAGCACACACTGATTATTAATTCCAGCAGTTTAAACTCTCACCAATCGTGAGAATGTATTTGCTTTTGTATACATCCTCAATAGAGTTTGAGGTCTCCAGGCTTTCCTGGCAAACTTTCACCTGCTTACCCATATCTTAGCCCTGTGGACATTTGCTTTACTGTTTTGTTATTAAAAAGCCCAACAAAACTTTTTTTTTGGCATACCCACCACTGATTCCTCCTTCCTCTTCCCAGTCATCCCCTGGTTTTCTCCCAGCCCATCTTCCCATTCATTCTTCAGAGAGAGTAAGGACTTCTAGGGTGAGTCATTTTGGTCTGGCATATTCACTTGAGGTAGGACCAAGGCCCTCCCCCCAGTATCAAGGCTGTGCAAGGTGTTCCTCGGTAGGAAATGGGCTCCAAGAAGCCAGTTCATGCACTAGGAATAAACTCTGGTCTGACTGCCAGAGGCCTTACAAACTGCCCGTGCCATTGGACTGTCATTCACATTCAGAGGGCCCAGTTCAGTCCCATGCAGGTGCCCCAGCTGTCAATTCAGTCAGTAAGCTTCAATAGCTCAGATCAGCTGTCTCTATAGGCCAACAAAACTTTTAAATATATTTTTATTACTGGAAATTTTCTACATATTAGTGCATATTAATCATATGTAGCCCTTACACCCCCAGCATACTTAGTTCTTAATTTTGTGCATCTTTTGTTTTGTTTTTGTCTGCCTCTCTCTCTCTCTCTCTCTCTCTCTCTCTCTCTCTCTCTCTCTCTCTCTCTTTCTTTTTTATAACCCATGGAATTCACTTAGTGCTGTGCAAATGTGTGTAGCCATCCATAGGGCACGGGCAACATACTAATGGCCACATTCCTGAGGAAATCCCACCTCAAGGCATCAGTTTTTGATGCCTTCTTAACTAGGGGTGGCCTTTTTGAAGACCAATCCCATTCTGCTCAGTGCTTTGACTGACATGATCTGAAGTGTTAGATTTTGAATTTGACACATGCATTGTAGAATATTTTGTAAAGTTGAGCTTCTTTTTAGTAAAAGTTCTTTTTTCCATCTTGTGTCTTTGTCTCCTGACCTTCCACAAGACTACAGTGTTTGTATTAGACATAGGCAGTATTCGTATAAATAATCTAGTATCAAGTCAACAAGAAATCAGTTGTTTCCAACTAAATAAAGTTGTTTATGTTCTTAAGTATTAAACTAATAGTAATTAATATTTCTAAGATAAATTTTAATCTATAACATTAAAAAATAAGGCGGATAGCCTGCCTATTCATGCCTTCCTCTTTAGTAACAGGTTTTTCCAAGTTTTGTTCTTGTCCAATTTAAATTAACAAAAAAAGTAACTTAAAAAGGCTGGTGTTGCCTGTTCTGCATACTTAAAGTCTTGTGTCTTTAACATCATGGTTTTCTTCTTATGTTACAATCATCTTTAAAATGACAAAGTTGGGGGCTGGAGAGATGGCTCAGCGGTTAAGAGCACCCTCTGCTCTTTCAGGGGACCCGGGTTCGATTCCCAGCACCCACATGGCAGCTAACAACTGTCTGTAGTTCCAGGCAAACACCAAGGCAAATAAATAAAGTTTAAAAAAAAATGACAAAGTTTAGATTCAGGATTGGTAATGCTAGTAAGATATGATCTAAGATCTAATCAACAGCCTAATCTAAAATGGCAAAATGATACAATAGCTTTGTCTTTAAAATGATCTTCATGATACCTATGAATATATATTATCTTTTGTGCTTATGTTTTTATATTGTTTCCATTATATAATTTGGCTTATAGTTAAATTTTTTTTTTAATTTTTAGGTTGGACTAAATTTCTTTTAGTTCATAGTGTAATTAAAGTTTCCTTTTACTGAAGTTATATAAACCATTAGGCAATGTGTCACTAATTTAGTCATAATCACAGCTGTGAGTCTATAGGAATTCTATAGTGCCCTTGTTTCTTTTAGTTCACAGCAGATTCTACACAGGTTACAATTCCATTATTGTGAACAAGATCTTCATTTTGGAGATGATTCTTTAGTCGCTGCAATTCCTAAAATGTAAAGATTGAGACAATAACTGAGCTCTGTATTTCAGACTCCCTTAAGTAATTAATAGGTTTAAAATATACCCCTAAGTATTATGTTTCACCAAAATAGCTTTTACTAAATATTTCATATTTTAAATTAACAAATTGAGTCTGAAGTTTATTTGAAATTATTCTCTGTCAAGGCTTAGCCAAGTATTATACAACAGCTAAATTATATTTTAATTAAAAAACATTAGAAAGTGCATGAGTTGAAACATTGGTGTGAAAATGCCTCAAATGTTTATGTCATTCCAAACTCTTGTCAATTCTGTTTTTGCACAGACCTAGGCATTCCTTTTACTCAAGTTGTATCAGTTTGGCCTTAGGATCTTGAGGGAGATATCCAGGCTTTACATCTCTTTCATCAATCAGGGTTACTGTTAATTTCCTTCATCAAATGTCCACTGAAGTGCATGGATATCTCATTGCCACTGGCTTTGAATCCCTTGTAGATGCTCAGGTGTGTTGTGTAGGCTCATATAGAGACACTTTGATCCATCAGAATTAGGAAAGTCCTTGGCTTCTGGAATTGGGGGTTATGCATTTGTGATATTACTGATGCTTTGGAGCTGCTCCCTGGATGTTTCCCTGGCCATGTGCAGAGTGGTCTGTGGAGTCTTGTGTTGGCTCTCTTCTTCCTAAAGCACTGGAATTGTGTGCAAAGCAGGCAGCTGTTCAGAAGACCTCCAGTCCTGTTCTGTCCCTGGGAACCTACCTTGTCCCAGGCCACTTTCTTCTTGAGATGAACAGGCACCTGGAAGCTGTGCCTCTGCAGAACCATTAGTTAGCTCCAGTATTCCTCTGCTTAGATGGCCTGTGTCTTGGTGAGAGTGGAAGAGTAGATAGAGTCTCCCACTGTTATTGTGTGAGGGTCAGTATGCCATTTAAGCTGTAGTAATGGGTTTTCTGCTTGTTTGTTTGTTTGTTTTGTTTTCCCAAAAACTTAGAAGCCCTCGTGTTTGGGAAATAGATGTTAATAAAAATATCATTTTGGTGGATTTTTCCTTTGAGTATGTAGTGTCCTTCCTCATGTCTTCTGATTATAGCTTGAAGTTTATTTTGTCAGTTCTTAAAATGGCTATTCCAGTTTGCTTCTTGGGTCCATTTGCTTGGAATAATTTGTTCCATTACTTTACCTGGAGATAATGTCTATATTCGATGTTAAAATGTGTTTCCTGGAAGCAGCAGACAGATAGACCCTGTTTTCACATTATTTGTGTGTTTCTATTTGGAGAATTGGGATCATTGATATTGGGTGTTACAACAGTGCTTCTTAATTCTTTTAAATTTGTTTTTGTTGTTTTGGTGGTGGTGGTGGTAGGTAGGTAAATAGGTAGAGGTGTGTGTGTGTGTTTCCCAAAATTTTATTTACTGGTTTGTGATCATTTATCCTCTATCTTTTCTTGGGTGTGGTTGGCTTGCTCAGATTATGCTTCTCATTGAGCACCATTGTAGGGCAGGATTTTTAGATTAATGTTGCTTAATTTTTTTAAAATCATGGAATGTCTTATTTTTCTATCTGCTGTGATTCATATTTTGCTGTGCATACTAGTCTGGGATGGCATTTTTGGTCTCTTGGAGTCTGTGGAACATCTCACCAGTCCCCTCTTGCTGTTGGAGTCTCCATTGAGAAGTTAGGTATTGTTCTAATACCTCTTCCCTTATTTGTTATTTGGTCATTTCCCTTTGCAGCTCTTAAAATTCTTACTTTGTTCTATATTTTTAGTGTTTTGACTATTGTGTGTTGATGAAATTTTCTTTTGTAGTCCAGTTTATTTAGTGTTTGTATGCCTCTTATACCTTGATAGGCATTTATTTTTAAGGCAGTGAAACTTTCTTCTCTGAGTTTTGTAAAAATATTTCTGTGCTTTTCACCTGAGTTTTTTCCCCCTCTGTTCATTTCTGTTATTTTTAGGTTGGTCTTTTCATACTGTCCCAAATTTCAATAATGTTTTGTGCCAGGAGTGTTGTGGATCTAACATTCCTTTCACCCAGGCATCCATTTCTTTTATTATGTCTTCAGTGGCTAAGATTCTTTTTTTTTTTTTTTTTCAGATCTTATATTCTCTTGGTGAGGCTTGTCTTTGAACTAAGGTTTCAGTTCCTAAATTTTTTATTTCCAGATTTTATTTTGTTTCTTTTTTTAAAATTGGTTCTGTTTCTACTTTCATGTCTTGAATTGTTTTATTCATTTTCTTCCACTATTTGTTTTTGGTATTGTAGATTTTTTTAAGGCTTTAGTAATTTCCCCCTTTTGGACCCATCCCCCAATAAAATTTGTTTTAGATCTCTTGTGTGGTGTGATCTCTTATTGGCTCACCTTGGTCAGGCCTGCCAAAGGTGTCCTTTTCTACTTTTTCATTATTACACTAAGTACTGAGAGAGTTGAAATTTAGGAATGGAGAAGTGCTGGAGGGGGGTGGCTGAGAGAGTCCACAGGAAGGACTTTCCTGTTTTCCACTAGGATCTGCTTAATTTCCTCAGAAATTGCAGGTAGTGAGGACAAGATACAGCAGAAAGTCTGCTATGGGACTGGGGATGAGAATTGGGGATGGACTTGGAGGAATGATCTGCATATAGCCTATCTGCTTCACTGGTAGTCTGTAGATATCTAGTTGTGTGGGGTGTGGGATAAAGTCATGAGTGGATCAAAAGAAGTTTGAAGGGGTATATCTGTGTGATCCACTGTGAAAGGGGTCAGAGAGGACAGGAGGCCATTGGTTTGCTGCAGATATTGGCATGAATATTGGGGATTTGTTATGGGTGGGTGGATGGAGAGGTGTTGCTCAAAAGTTAGTCAGCCTGCTTCCATGGTTGAATTGGCCATGTGATTAGAATGTACATAAAACTGAAGACAGTATCATTTTGGAGAAGGCAGGTGGGGAGCACTGAATATTCTTGAATGGCTTTGGATTCTCTGAAGACCACCTCCCTCAAGTGTGCTGGCAGTAAGGGTTTGCATCAGAACTTCCCTAAAGTGCTGTATTAATTAAAGCAGAGGAGGCAGAGTGAGAGCAGTTTGCTATTCATAGACTTAATTACTGAAAGGAATAAACTGTCCAATGAGCATCGTGGCTGGTCATAGAGTGCTGAGTCTGCTGTCTTTTTAGGCTTTGTGCTGCCGAGAGGAGCAATGTCAAGTCCAGGCTGGGATGACTGTGTGATCTGAGGGAAGCAGGCTTCTTTGTGAGGAAGAAACAATGGTGAGTATACCTTGGGATCTTGGATTCCTGGGCCACTAGCTATTTCAGAGATCCCACCAGAAGGTTCCCTGGTGCAATGGGCCCAGTGTAAAGTGAAGGCGGGAACAGCCATGGCCATCCCCATACACTCCTGAAGTGTGCATTGCAGAAAACCTTTTCCCTAAGTCATTTACTGTTCTGTCCTGGTGTGGCTACATCATTACAATCCCCAGCCTTTAAAAAAATCAGTTTTCTTTTTCTTTTCTTTTCCTTTTTTCTTTCTTTCTTTTTTTTTTTTTTATAAAGGAATAATGTGCAAACAACTCCCTTTTTTCTCCTGAATGCAGTTGGCCAAAATTAGCATTCTGAACTAAGGGAGAAATTTAAATTTGCATTGCATTTTATTTATTTGCAGTGATCATTGCAGAGGCCCTACTTAGAATTTTGTACAGTATTTGTAACTCTGAACGTGTCAGAGGTCAGCAAGGCTGATGTGGAGATTTATGGCATTAGCAATATAGTTCTGTTGCTTTTGCCTGTTTTGCTTTAGCTGCTTTAAAAAGAATGGATGTCAGTGTTAATGTTGTGATCAGAAAGTTTCAGAATTGTAGTTTTTGGGGAAAAAAAATAATAACTTTCTTTACCCTTCAGATAGTGGATGGTATCAGGCTTGGCTTTCTTCTGAGAGATCATAATTTTGTAAAGTATCGCTTTCCACAATAGATGTCAGAGTTTTGTTTTGTTTTTGTTTTTGTTCAATTTGCTGTTACATCAACACTCTAAGCATAGTTTCCATGTATTGTCAATCCTACTAGGTCAAAATAAGACAACTACCACAATTTTTTGAGCCAAATTTGAAGCAATTAAATACTACCAAAGTTGCCAAGTCCATTCCAGAGTTCCTAGAAAATGGTAACAAGTCACATTTTACAGAGGTTTATCATGTCAGACCCATGAGACCACATATTTCTCACCCAGACTTAATCAGGGGCAAGCATATTTCTTGTCTAAATAGAATATTCTTGCCAGTTCCTTCACATTCCTTCTAAAACATGTTCAAAATGCCAACAGAGAACCTGGTTAGTTTTACTTACAACAAAGGTCCCACTTTTTAACAAATTTCAGTTTTTTGTATTAGGGTTTTTACTTATCTGGCTGTCATAAAAGGATCTGAGAAATATTATTTAAAGCAGAAAACATTTGTTTCATCTCCCAACATAAGGGTGCAGTTCGGTGAAGCGGGCGGACAAATCACACACAATCAATAGAGTCATGTGCTTGTTTGTGTCTCAGTTCTCTCCTTCCACTAATGTAATGTAATGCTTATAGAGTTCACAAGTGTTTCATCTCAAGTGTGTGTGTGTGTATGTGTATGTGTGTGTTGTTGTATTGTTGTTTTGGATGTGACTCACACCATAGGCTCATGTATTTGAAACCTTAGTCCCCAGTTAGTGGAAGTCATTGGAAAATATTAGAAGTGGCTTCAGTTTAGGTGTGTCACTGGGGGTGAGTAAAACATAGAGCTACTTTTCCCGCTCCATGCCTGTCTGCTTCCTGACATTGTAATCACTGACTAACTCTCTGAATGTGTAACAAGCCCCAAATAGTTCTTTTACAATAGCTGCTTTGGTCATGATGTCTTATCTCAGCAGTAGGATAATAACTGAGACTGTGTATCTATCTGTCTTTCTTACAATAAGAACTCAAGATAGCATCCTACAGATGTTTTGTGACTATCATTCATCTGTATAATCACTTAGAAGTATGTCATAATCTTCAGTCCTAGATAACTCTGTATATTGTCAGCCTGTCAATGAAAAGTAACCATCTTACTATGTGCCCCATTTTAGGAGTCAGTGACCTTTGAGGATGTGGCTGTGAACTTCACCTCAGGCGAGTGGGCTTTGTTGGATTCCAGTCAGAGGAAGCTCTACAGAGATGTGATGGTGGAGACAATTTTGAACCTTAAGTCTATAGGTAAAAAACACAACCTGCTCCTGTTGCATATTCAATCAGACAATTGTTTCCTGCTTATGTGTGTAGTGGTGTGATTTGAATTTTTGAATGGAACATGTGGTGACTTTAATGTGCATACCCATGGGTATCATAAGAGCAAGATTGTAATGTATTTTTTAAAATCTTGAATATGTCATAATGAATTCTTTGGATTTACTTATAGAGAGAGGACTAGAAGAAAATGTTGAAGAGGACTACGAAGATCTCTGCCGAAATCCGGGGTAATTTATGTTCAATGGAAAGGAATCTATACTTAACATTTGGAATGAGAGAACAATTGAGAAACTACAGAATAGTCCAGATCAAGTTGCAGATTGAATCTAGCCACACATTCCTACAACAGAGCATTGAACTGTATTATTCAATACTTGTGTATACCATTTATTTAATCTATTAATATTACGAACATGTGATAGAACATTATTTTCTGAAAGAACTTTTCTAGTTCTTTTATTACACAAAATCTTCCATTCATATTTAAAATTATTTAATATTATTCTAAATACTCTTCTGAGGCAAATATATGGGCTGTGTTTTATTTCCTACTTTTGTTGTGAGAGAAAGCAGTTTCCTCCCATCCCTCCTCCCCTTGGACCCCGGCCCATATTCTGGCCCATCCTCCAAACTTTCTCCAAAAGGGCAAGGCCTCCCATGGGGATTTAGCAAAGCCTGGTACATCAACTGAGACAGGACCAAGTCCTTCTGCCCTCCTGCACCCAGGCTGAACAAGGCATTCTACCACAACAAAAAGCCAGCTCATGCACCAGGGATAGATCCTGATCCCACTGCCAGTGGCTCCTCAAACGGACAAAGCTGTACAACTGTCTCCCATTTCCATAGGGCCTAGTCTGGTCCAATGCAGGTCTCACAGCTGTCAGTCTAAAGTTCATGAGTTCCCATGAGCTTGGTTTGGTTGTTTCTGTAGATTTTCCCATCATGATCTTGACTCTCTTTGCTCATATAATCCCTTCTCTCTCTTCCACTGTACTCCCAAAGCTTGGCCTGGTGTTTGGCTGTGGCTTTCTGCATGTTTCCATTAGTTACTGGATAAAAACTCTCTGATAACAGGGTATTCACCAATCTAATTACTGGGGTAGGCCAGTTAAGGCACTCTGTCCACTACTGCTAGTTGTCTAAATTGGGGTCATCCTTGTGCATTCCTGGAAATTTTCCTAGCACCAGCTTTCTCCCCAACCCCATAATGTCCTCCTCTATCAAGATGTCTCTTTCATTGCTCTCTCATTCTATCCCTCCCTGGGCTCAATCATCTGGTTTTCTTATGTTCTCATTCCCCATCCCCTCCTCTCTATTGTCCCCCCTCACTTTCAGTTTTCTCAGGAGATCTCATCTATTTCCTGTTCCCTGGTTGATCCATATGTTCCTCTTAGGGTCCTTCTTGTTATCTGCCTTCTCTGGAGCTGTGAGGTGTAGTTTGGTTATCTTTTACTTTATATCTGTTATCCACTCATGAGTGAGTACATACTATGTTTGTCCTTCTCAGTCTGGGATATCACACTCAGGATGATATTTTCTAGTTCCATCCATTTCCTGCAAAATTTATGTCATTTTTTTTACAGCTGATTAATACTTCATTGTGTATATGTACCACATTTCTTTATCCATTCTTCAATTGAGGAGCTTATAGGATGTTTCCAGATTTTTGCTATTACAAATAATGCAGCTAAGAAAATAGTTTAGCAATATTTATGGTGATATGATTGATCATCCCTTGGGTTTATGCCCAAGAGTGGTATCACTGTGTCTTGAGGTAGATTGAGTACAAACTATCTGAGAAGTTGCCATACTGATTTCTAAAGTGGCTGTTCAAGTTTGCACTCCCACCAACAGTGGAGGAGTGTTTATCTTTCTCTACGTCTTCTCCAACAAAAGCTGTCATCAATTTTTTTTTTTTGCCATTCTGACAGGTGTAAGATGAAATTTATGAGTTGTTTTGATTTGCATTTACCTAATGACTAATAATATTGAACAATTTCTTAAATATCTTTTGGGCATTTGAGATTCTTCTGCTGAGAATTCTCTGTTTAGACCTGTAGCCCATTTTTTAAATTGGGTTGTTTGGTATTCTGATGTTTAGTCTCTTGAGTTTTTGTATATATTGGAGATTAGTCCTTTGTCAGATGTGGGTTTGGTGAAGATCTTTTTCCCTTTTGTAGGTTCTCATTTTGGCTTATTGACCATGACCTTTCCCTTATAGAAGCCTTTCAGTTACAGAAAGTCTCATTTCTTGATTGTTGCTCTCAGTATCTGTGCTATGTATTATATTTAGGAAGTGATCTCCTGTGCCGATGCATCCAAGGCTACTTCCCACTTTCTCTTCTGTCAAGTTTAGTGTAACTGGGTTTGTGTTGAGGTCTTTGTTCTACTTAGACTTGAGTTTTGTGCCGGCTGATGCATCTGGATGTTACATTCTTCTACATGTTGACATCCAGTTATGCCAGTAGCATTTGTTGAAGATACTTTCTTTTTCTAGTATACAGTTTTGGCTCTTTGTCAAAAATCAGGTGTTTGTAGGTGTGCGGAAAAATGTCAGGTTCTTCCGTTTGATTCTATTGGTCAACATGTCTACTATTTTTATGCCAATACCAAGATGTTTTTATTAACATAGCTCTATAGTAAAGCTTGAAGTTGGGAATGGTGATGCATCCAAAGGTTGCTTTATTGTGCAAGATATTTTTGGCAATCCTGGGTTTTTTATTTTTTATATGAAGTGGAATATTGTTCTTTCAAGGTCTGTGAAGAATTGTAGCAGGATTTTGATGAGGATTACATTGAATCTGTAGATTGCATTTGGTAAGATTGTCATTTTTACTATGTTGATCCTCCCTACTCAAGAGCATGGGAAATCTTTCCATTTTCTGATATCTTCTTCAATTTTATTCTTCTATGACTTAAAGCTCTTACCATATAGATCTTTTATTTCTTTAGTTACAGTTATCCCAAGATAGTTTATGTTTTTTGTGGCTATTGTAAAGGATGATGTTTCTCTAATTTATTTCTTTATCATTTGTATATAGGAGGGCTACTGATTTTTTGAATTAATATTGTATCTTGTTACATTCACTGGGTAATTAGCTTTGCTGGTCTTGTTTTTGTTTTTTGCCTTTTTAAAAATGTCTTAACATACCCACCACTGTTCCCCCTCCTTTGTCTCTTCCCAGTCTTCCCCCAGCTTCCCCTTGTCCCCTCCCTCTATCCATTTCTCAGAGAGGGTAAGGATTCCCAGGGTAAGTCAGTGCAGTCTGGCATATCCAGTTGAATACTCTTAATCTCACAAATAAAGCATAATGAAGCATTAGAAAGCATAGATTCTTAATAGAAAATATAGGAACTGCCCCAGCAGAGCCTTGGAGATACCTTCCATCATCCTTAAAAGTACAGAATTTAGACTTTTATCATTTACGTTGTTCTCAGCATTCCTGTTCTTCAAGCTCCTGGGACAGCTCCTTACCTCCGAAATGCAGTGACTAAAGTCCTCTAGTCTAAGGATCCAACATTCCCACAGTCTTCATAAAAGCCACATGATTAGCTCTCTCACAGTAATACCCTACAAACCTGGCAACAACCTGTCTGAGAGTGCTCTTGTTCCTGTGGTAATCTTAATGACCAACATCATCTTTGGGAGCATTGTGTTTATTTTGGCTTACATTTTCATGTTACAATTCTGCAATGGGAAGGCAGGGCAGGTGCTCAAAATAGACAGGAACCCAGGGGCTAGAACTAAACTGGAGACAGTGGGATAATGCTGCTTACTAGTTTGCTCTTTAGGAGTTACTAACGTACTTTTCTTACAAAATTCATTCCAACCTGCCTAGGTGTACAACTCTCTCATGAATCAGGAATGAGAAAATGCTCCTGAAGACTTGTTTACAGCCTAATATTTTTGAACCATTTTCTCAATAAAGGGTTCCTATTCTCTGATGACCTGAGGCGAGTCTAGTTGATTCCAAACTATCCAACACAAGTTCAGTATTTAGAATGCCAAAATGCCACAAATTTATGTGATTGTTATGGTTGTTTCTTAATGCCAAGACTTTTGCCTGAATGTTCACCCCTTTTATACCCATTAATTATTTTATGTGTATGTATATGATACTTTGTACACTGCCTATGGGGAAAAGAATTGGGGAGATCAGAAGAGTAAAATAGCTCCTTCTTCTCAGGACCAACAGGAATTTGTAAGTTCTTCACATGAATGCTGGTGATAAAACTCTGGTCTACTAGATGAGCAAGAATTGTTCCTCACCTCTAAGACTGTAATACAGCTCCTTCATAATTTTTTGTTTGCTTGTTTTAGTTTTTGGTTTTTTGAGACAAGTTTTTTCTCTGTAACCCCAGCAGTCCTTGAATTAACTTTGTAGACCAGGCTGACACTGAATTCACAGAGTTCTTCTTGCCTCTGCCTTCCTAATGCTGGGACTAAAGGTTTATACCACTACCACCCTGTTGCATTCATTGTAAGTAATAAAGCATAGTCAACACTTTACTTCTTTACATATAATGGGTAAATTAGAAAATACTTCTCTAATAGTAAAGATGTAGTGGGCCACATGAACCATTCTCAACATTACTCTTATTTACAGTAATTGTCTTCTCATTTCTTGCAGAACTAAGCTGGTTGAGAAAGACTGTGAATATAAATGTGATAGTCAGTGTGATGGCAACCATCATTCAATTTCAAAGAATGTTGTTGATGAAAACAAACCTCCTGCAGTAAGAGAATATGACAGTTCACTGCATGAAAGAAACATCATTGGTCATTCATCCTCATGTGTCTTTCTCAGAGACCAGCATAGAGCAAAACAATCTCAATGTAAGAAATCTTTTATACATCAGAAACACTGGGAAAACATTAGTCCTTCTGAATCACTTCAGGTACTTGAAACTTATCCTAGAGAGAAACCCTGTAAGAATCAACAATGTAAGGAAGCCTTTAGGAGTCTCCTTTCTGATCAGCCTCATGAAAGAAGACAGTGTGGAGGTAAACTCACTCAGAGCATATTAAGGAGATATACACATAGGCGGAAAGATGATCGAACCCATGCAGAAGTGAAATCATTTGTTCGTAACCACAGTGAAGAACCCTTCATTGATTCCAGTGACCTTATCAACCCTGAAAAAAGTCATATTGGAGAGAAAAAATTCATTTGTAAGCCATGTGGGAAAACATTTAAATATGCTTCATGTTTTGAGAAACATAAAGTAACTCACACTGGAGAGAAGCCTTATGCATGTAAGCACTGTGGAAAAGCCTTTACCAGTTCTAGTTGGTGCAACACGCATGAGAAGGGTCACAGTGGAGAAAAGCCTTATATGTGTAAGCACTGTGGAAAAACCTTCAGAAGTTCCAGTTACTGTAACATTCATGAAAGAATTCATACTGGAGAGAAACCTTATGCCTGTAAGCACTGTGGCAAAACCTTTGCCATTTTGAGGTCTCGTAACTGTCATGAGAAAATTCACACTGGAGAGAAGATTTATGCATGTAAACATTGTGGGAAAACCTTCACAAATTCCACTTCTTGTAACATTCATGAAAGAATTCACACTGGAGAGAAACCTTATATATGTAAGCATTGTAGCAAAACCTTTGCCAGTTTGACTGGGTGTATCACTCATGAAAGAAATCATACTGGAGAGAAGCCTTATGCATGTAAGCATTGTGGAAAAGCTTTCAACAATTCCAGCTATCGCAATGTTCATGAAAGAATTCACACTGGAGAGAAACCTTATGAATGTAAGCACTGTGGCAAATCCTTTGTCATTTTGGGTTCTCTTATCACTCATGAAAGAAGTCACACTGGAGAGAAGCCTTACACATGTAAGCATTGTGGAAAAGCCTTCTCCCAAGCCAGTTATCGTAACATTCACGAAAGAATTCACACTGGAGAGCAACCTTATGCATGCAAGCACTGTGGGAAAACATTTGCCATTTTGAGTTCTCGTAACACTCATGAAAAAATCCACACTGGAGAGAAGCCTTACACATGTAAGCATTGTGGGAAAGCCTTCATCAGTTCTATTTGGTGTAATGCTCATGAAAGGGGTCACACTGGAGAGAAACCTTATGCATGTAAGCACTGTGGAAAAATGTTTGCCATTTTGAGTTCTCGTAACACTCATGAAAAAATCCACACTGGAGAGAAGCCTTACACATGTAAGCATTGTGGAAAAGCCTTTACCAGTTCCGGTTATCGTAATAAGCATGAAAAGGGTCATGCTGCTGAAGAGGTGCCTTAAATATGTAAACTTTGTAGAGAAACTTGCCAATTTTAGTTGATGTAACACTCATGAAAGAAATCACACTGGAGAGACATCCCGTGCATGTAAAAATTATAGAAAATCCTCCACCATTTTCTCTTACTGTAATACTTCTGAAAGAATTTTCACCAAAGAGGGATGTCGGAAACTGTTTCTTCTGCCTTATAATCATACCAGGCAACAAAGAATTCACTCAAGAATGAAGACTTATGCATGTAAGCATTGTTGGAAAGCCTTTTCCTATTCTCATTATTTTCACATTCATAAGAGGTGTCACTGAACAGGATCTTTGTTTATAAACATGGTGGAAAGCCTTCTTGGTAACTAGCTTTATGTGACAAGGCATTTTTCTGGCTGTTATGCATAGACTGTTTTTCTTTTCTAAGTTTTATAGTTTCTGTCTGTCTCTTGTGTTTGTGTGTATGTGCATGTAAGTGTCTGGCATAAGAAGAGGGTGCAGGATTCCCTGGAACTGGAGTAGAAGCAGTTGTGAGGTGAGTGAACATGGTTCTAAGATATAAACTCCAGTACTTCAGAGGAGCAGTAAGTGCTTTTAACCTTTGCACAGTCCCATCAGAAACTTCATTTTAGAAATTCTGTGATTTGTACTTCTTTAGTTGTATTCAAGTAAAGAATTGTTTTCTTTTTCAATTTTTTCTGATGCTTTTACTCATTTTGACAGTTTCATGTATTTCCATATTTTAGCCATCAGTAAGGAAATAGTTTTTCATAATCTTTCTGCAGCTCTATAAGGTTTTCTTAGAACCACAGGGAAACTCAGGAAGAAAAAAATTGAAATTACATGAGGCTCTATGGATGGACATATAAAAGATATTGACAGCTGACAGACTGGAAGCTTTAATCTACCTGAGCTTTCTTCATCCAAGAGAGTACTCTGACAAAAATCCCAGTTTAGATCTTGGAGATAGATCCTAAGGATGGACCCATAAAGCCCTCCTTCAAATATGTTTTTTCCCTTTTTTGCCATCTATATGTCAATTTACAGTTGAGATGTGGCACACATGTCATTCTAAAGATACACGAGAACCTGCAAGATGTGCCTACCCTCCAGATTCAGATTCCCTCACCTATAACAACACCTTAATGCAAGTGTAGACAATATTGTCCCTCTTGTGGATATTGTATTAAAATAAACTTTATTTACCTTAGAAGCAATAGAAGTCATGGTAACTTCTTTGGAGTCTCATCACTAGGGAAGGACCTCTTTCTTAGTTTCATCTTGAGACTTATGAATGAGTTTCCCTAATGTATGAAGACATGCCTCCTATTTTGGGGACAAGAAATCTCTTCATTTGATTTTAAGCCTTGCCTTTTTAAAACTCTTGAGTCATTTGTTGAATATTGCTGCCACATTATTTTATTTTTCAGTGCATTCAGTAATGAATTGCCTTCCCTTGTTGGTATTTTAATTTTCTCTTTATAAAATACTTAGGTTGAGTAGGTCATGGTAGACTAAGCCTTTTATTCCAGCACTCTGGAGGCAGAGGCAGGTGATGGGAGCCCCAAACTAGCCTGGTCTACATTGTATGTTTTAGGCCAGTCAGTGCTCCATAATAGACACTCTAATTCAAAACACCAAAACACGCAGCCTAGCAAGGAAATGGCTAGGTATAAGTATAAGGTGTGAAAAGGCCTCATTCGAAACTATTGTGTTTTCTCATAGCAGACCTTCCTTCTCATTGCTGTGTCTGGAGAGAACTCAGGATTCCTTTTAACCCATTGTATTGATTTTGACTTCAGGATCTTTAATCAGGAATATCCAGGCTTTATGTCTCTTTCAACAATTAGACATGCTGTTATTTCCTTTTATCAAACACCCACTTAAGTGCATGAATATTTGAAAAGCTTCACCATTGCCACTGGGTTTGAATCCAGTGCAGATACTGAGATGTTACATGTTAGGTCCATTTGACATTCACTTCTACTGATTTTAGGCCCATAAAGAGGACATCATGATCCATCAGAAGCAGGAAAAAGTGAGTCCATAGCCCCTGGAATTGTGAGTTGTTGGTGACATAGCAGAGGCTGTGGCTCTGTTGCTTTGATGTTTCCCTGGCACTGTGCAGACAGGAATGCCCTAGAGTACTGCACTGGCCCTTTCTAGCACACTGGAATTGTGTGCAAAGCAGGTTGCTCTGCACAAGGCATCCTCCTACTCTGTTCTGTCCCTGGGAAACTACTTTGTCCCAGGCCACTTTCTTGCCCGCACCTGGTGATGTCTGGGTCTTGGCTATGGACAAGGACCAGGTTTTGGTCCTAGGTCCTGGAACAACTGAGGGAGCATGTGCTGATGTTTGTGGCTCCTATGCTGATGGGAACTGTGTGAAGCCCTGTTGGTATCTGAGGGCCATACTGCCACAGGTGCCACCTGTGATCATGGTGACATATTGGCTCATGTGGTCCATGGTTCAGTCATGGCTAGGGTATTTGTTGATATTTCTAACTCATGTTGCCACCAGGAGCCATATTATCATCTGGACAGGGCTGTGGCTGAGGGCCATGTCTTGGTTCATTGCTGTGCCACAGCTACAGTCTGTATTGATTGTGTGAGGCTCCTGAGATCATTCAAAACAGACTCTATGCTGGTCGTTCTGGACTACCCCTTGGGACCATGTTGATGTCTAAGGGCCACATTGCCATGGGATCCATACTGATCTGACTGGTTTGTACTACCACCTGGGACCATGTTGACATTTAGACCAGGGCTGCTGCCAAGGACCATGTCTGGGTCTTGCCCTATAGCAGCGTGGGTGTGAGTGGCCCTTGTTACCACCAAGGGCTCTCCAGATGCCCAGGGTTTGTTTAGCCACCTGAGACCAAGTCGGTGCCTGAGAGTCATGTTTCTTCTAGGGCCATACTGATCTGGGTAGCCTGTGCTGCCACTGGGCCATGTTACCATTTGGGTCTGAGCTGAGGGCCATGATTCTCCTGCAGCTAGGGTCTGTGATGATATCCATGGCCCATGTTAGCACAGACTCATTGGAACCATGCTATGTTGAGCCACCCTCACTCTTCACTGTCCCTGAGATGGCTGGTCTCACCCCTTACTGAATACTATAGCAGGAAAGCTGGCTCTACCCCCTCCAGAGAGAGAGAGAGAGCTTACCTTTGTACTTGGGAAAGATGGCCCTACCTCTCACCACAGGTGTGTACCTCACCTGGGAAGCACAATAGATCTGATTGGATGAGGTTTCATGATGAGATTCTTTTGTGTTTGTTTTGGTTTTCCTTTTGAATTTGTCTTTGATTTGGGGGGAAGGTTGCAAGATCAGAGGACAGATGGGAGGGGATAGGGAGATAAGTGGGATCAGAATGAATGATGTAAAATCCACAAAGAATCCATAAATGTTAGAAAATATTCAATCTCCTTTAAAAGCTCAAGTCTTTCATCTGTGGGCTCCTTTAAAAGTCAAAATTAAATTACCATCAAGAGAGAAAAGCTAGGGCACCATCGCAATATGAACCAAGGGAAACCAAACTCCAACAGTATAAATAACTCAATGTCCAATTATCTAGGATCCACTCACAATCTTCTGGATGGTTTGGGCCACTTCTCCAGCTCTGCCTCCTGCAGAATGAACAGTTTGTCTTCTAGGCTCTGTTTGACTCCATTCCACTGCTGCTACTATTCTTGGTGATCTTCCTATGGTACGGGCATCTCCAAATTCTGGGTCTCTTGCTGCAACTGGGCTGCACTTTCACCACTAGCCTCTTATAGGCTCTCTTTTTGATGCCTCAGCTTGATTGTGTGACCCCTTTAGTCCCGGGCCTTCAACTGCTACTGAAGCTGGACCTTTACCAATGGCCTTCCCTGGCCTCTCACAGTGCCAAACCTCAACTGGTTTCCATTACCTCTTCATAGCTGTAAAACCAGTACTACCTTGGTCAAGCTTACACATTTTCATGTCCTGCTGCCAACAAAAGGAACAAATATGGCCATCTCTGGAACACAGCTTTTGTGTGCTATCAGGTAAAACTTCCCATTAGATTTCACCAGGGATGCTGATCTTCTTTTAATCACTGCTAATAGCTTCAGCTACCCAGCATCAATTGTCTTGAGGTCCAATCCCATTCTGCCTAATTTTTTGACTGACATAATCTAGCATGTCCTGGGAGTTTCAGAATTTGATATATTCATTGTAGAATACTTTTTGTGGAATTGAGTTAATTTCATTAAGAACACTCTTCTTTCCCTTATGTCATGGTCAAGTGAATTTCTACAAAAACACAATATTCATATTTATCATGGAAAATTGTTATTAACTCAATAAAATTTCAATTTCTAATCAATGTTCTTGAATGACTCAGGAAGAAAGATAGCATAAGAGACAAAGACAAAACACACCACTTTCCATCACTTCCAAGGGGCTGTGGACTTGCGGCAGAGAAATTGTCCTCAGTTGACACCAAGGAGTCCTGCATTGTGTGTGATTAGGCAGAGTCACCCATTAATCGACTTGTCTTGTGGTCCTATTAATTTATCCAATCTTGGTGAGCAACCTGACAGAGGCAGTTCATTATGAGCCAAACTTCATTGTAGGACATGGAGGGCTCAGGTTGATGATTATTTTTGCCAAAACTGATTAGTTTTCTAAGTCTTAAAGACATAAATATTATAATTGAAGAGGAGTAAAAGGTAGTGAGGGAAATTTTTAGTTATGAGATAGGAAAATTTATTTACTTCTCTCTATCTACCTAAAATATTTAATTGATTGTTAGGGTCTGGGTGGGGTATTCCTGAAGGGACTCTGACTGGCTCAAGCATGACTCTGGTAGACTTTGCCCATTTCTCTCATTTGCTCTGCCTTGCTTAGAAAAATATTTAGATTACATCCCTAAAGCTGCCACCAAGGTCTGTTCCCTTATTTGCCCACTTCCTCCTCCTGAGGCTGACAATCAAGGTCCGCCTATCAAAGTACTGAGTCCAGCAATTAAAAGCCCCTTTTGCTTCACCTAATTAACATGACCAATGAAAACATATTACATCGTAGCTCATTCTAACACTAACCTCCCCCTTTTTTCTTCCTAAGAATTAAACCTGCCAGGTCATTTGCTGCTGTTTCTTTCCGCCTGAGTCAGAAAGCAGCCACTTTAACTTTTTCCCCCACTTGATAAAAGATCTCTGTGGAAATAGGTGTTTTAGTGTGTTTTGTGCCTAATCTAGGGTCCAGGAGGGAGCCCCTACTATGTAGGGAGGTCCTCTTTTATTTCTGTTTAGAGAGGGTTAATTTAAAGCAAAGGCATAATAATGTAAGTCAGAAATATTCAGTGAAAGGTGTCATCAGGCCACATGATTAAGGGTACTTAAGAGTTTTAGTTATCTGGGGGAGAGTGCTTTGTAAGAAAGAAAAATTGTTTGCTAAGGCACATAGCATGTGCAGAGGGTCAGTGTTTAGGCTGACATTTCATAAAGCTTACTAACTACACATGACATTCTCAGTAGTCATCTGATTTTTAAAATGTACAGGCCCAATTATTTAGAAGAAAAATTGTAATAACTGAAAAAGAAGATATCATCTTGAACATCCATTATGGGAACACAATTTGCCATATTGCACGTGCACACCAAGCTATTTCATTGCAGGTCAGCCTATTTCCCATATGTTTTCCAAAAGGTTTTGAAATACACTAAGGCATTACTAAAAGAACTAACTTGTTGCTATTTTTAAAGCAGATATAGTTACAGACCACTAAAGATGATTGTTCCAAGAATATTCACAGGTTGCTAGCTTCATTGCTCAGAGAGGGGTATTGCAGAGCCCAAAGCATGTAGAGTTCCAGGTTACTCAGTTTTTCTAATGTTACCTGTTTTATTATTGCCCACCCTCCATAGTACTCAACTTATCAAGTCCAGCTTCTCCTTTTGCTTAAAATTTTAGCGTATTTTACTATATTACTTAAGTACTACTAGCTTATTCACTCTACTAAAGTACTCCACATTCTTTCCATTCAAGGTCTCTGATGTAGGGCAGAATGAAGTTGTGATTTGATCGTAATAGCACAGCAATGGCTGTTACTCTAGTTACTGACAGAGTCCCTGTTTCCCACCAAAACCTTCTTATCCCTGTCTTCCCTGTAGCCATTTTTAAAGCATTTTTGTTTGTGAAGCATCTACTAGAATGATTCATTCAGCTTTGTGTTCAGTGTGTTCAATTCTTTTTTATGCCTAAAGAAAATTTCTTGCACATTCCTTCCAAAACAAGTTTAAATTGTCTAAGGAGAACTTGGTTAGGTCTGCTTACCTCAATATTTATACTTTGTATATTGAATTCTTAATATAAGTTATTTATCTCATGTAAAAATCTGACAAAAGTGACAAGGCAGAAAGAGATTATGACTTTTTCTCACAATTGAAGAGTATAGTCCATAAAGTGCAGGATTATGAAGTGCCTGGTCAAATCACACACAGTCAGGAACAGAGTGACGTATTTGTCTGCCTCTGTCACATCTTCTAACTCATGTAATCACTATTCAATACAGTTCACAAAATGTTGCTTCTCAGTTTGTAGGTACAGTGTTTTCAAAATGATTGACTGTTGTTGACTTCTATGTTTGAACTTTGGTCTCCCGTCAATTGTACTATTTTGAAAATATTAGGAGATGTGGCCTTGTAGGAGGTGTGTTGCTGGCAATGACTTTTGAGGTTTTGAAAGCTTCTTTAAAAGCCCATGTGGGGCACCATGTCCATCTTTTTGCCTTATGACTTTTTTTTTAACACTTTTATTTATTTATTTGCCTTGGTGTTTGCCTGGAACTGGAACTACAGACAGTTGTTAGCTGCCATGTGGGTGCTGGGAATTGAACCCCGGTCCTCTGGAAGAGCAGAAGGTGCTCTTAACCGCTGAGCCATCTCTCCAGCCCCCGCCTTATGACTTTTAATAAGGAATAAAATGTTCAGCTACTGCTCTAGCTCCATGCAAGTCTGCTTTCCTTCATGATAATCATTGACTAACTGTGAAATTATAAACAAGTCCTGATTAAATGCTTTCCTTGGTTGGTTTGTTGTGTTATCTATTCACAGCATTAGAAAAGTAACTTTTTATAGGTCTTCCTATATTACATCAAGTAGTCAAGATAGCATTCCACAGATATCCTTCAGTTAGGCATGTATATGTAATTATGTAGATATATATATTAGTTAGGGTTATTTAAGTGTGTTGACTGTCTTACAGTTCAGAGGTTTAGACCATTATCATCATGGTATGAAGCAAAGCAGCATGCAAGTAGACATGGTGCTAGAGAAGGAGCTGAAAGTTCTTACATCTTGACTCACAAGCAACAGGAAGTGGTTTGAGACACTGGATGTGGCTTGAGTGTATATTTATATAAATATATAAAACCCCAAACCTCGATCAAATTTGAATTTTGTTTATAATCCCAACAATTTATCAGTCTTGTTGGTTTTATTAAATTTTCTTTTAATCTTGAACCTTTTTTTGAGATAGGGATCTCACTAAATAGTCACAGCTTGATGGAGCTCCCTGTCTTGACCAGGCTGGCGTCAATGTCTCAGAGTTCCTCTTTTTTTTTTTGCCTATGGTTCCCAAGAGCTGGGATTAAAACGGTGACACCTTGATGCTCATCTAGACTATACACTTAAACTTCATGGATCTGCACACATTGTGCATAAATTTGAGAGTAATGATGATAGGTCACTGAATGATTTTCTGACTTCAGCTGTGTACTTTCACTAATAAAAACTGTTTCCTCACTAAAAAAAAAAAAAAAAAACCCCAAACCTCACCTCTACAATGACACACTTCCCTCTCTAACAAAGCCATACCTCCTAAAAGTACCACTTTGGCCGGAAAGCTTTTTCTTTCAAATCACCACATGGTTTCTTCAGAAACATCCATGGTAGAGGATTTTATATTATGTCAGCCTGGCTGTTAAGACTAAGCACCCTAATATGTGCACTGTTTTAAGAGTCAATTACCGGGGCTGGAGAAATGGCTCAGCGGTTAAGAGCACCCTCTGCTCTTCCAGAGGACCCGGGTTCGATTCCCAGCACCCACATGGCAGCTAACAACTGTCTGTAGTTCCAGTTCCAGGCAAACACCAAGGCAAATAAATAAATAAAGTTTTTTTTTTTTTAAAAAAAAAGAGTCAATTACCTTTGTAGATGTGGCTGTGAACTTCACCTTAGAAAAGTGGGATTTGTTGGAGTCCAATAAAGAAAATATCTACAAAGATGTGGTGAAGGAAACATTTTGAACATGATTTTCATGGGTAAAATCAAAACACACTCCCATTGCTGTTCAGTCAGAGAATAACTGTGTCCTGCTTATGTGTGATGTGGTGTGATTTAAGTTCTCAAAGGGAATATGTAGCTAATTTAGTGATCATACCCTAGATTGTAATTTTTTTAATGTTGAATATGTCATAATGATTTTTTTTTATTCCTTCTAGAAGAATATATTGAAGAAGGCTACCAAGATCTCGGCAGAAATAGAGTAATTTATATTCAATAGGAAGCAATTCATATCAAAAGTTTGGAATTGTGGGACAGCTGAGAACTTGCCAAATGATCCAAATATAACTGAGTGAAAGATGATTCTACACAAATTTATGTAACAGAGCATTGACTGTGTCATTCAATATTTGAATATCTGATGTACCAAACCTATGAGTATCATCAATATGTGATGCAACATAAATTTCTGTAAGAGCTATTTCCATAGCTAATTATACAAAACGTCCTTTTTGTATCTAAAAATATTTACTATCTTCTTTTATATACTTTTGAGGCTTTGAAAATAGATGCTGTATTTTGTCTGCTTTCTTTTGCTGTGACAAAAATAAAGAAAGAAAACACAACTCTGAGGTGGATCTTATGTTTGTTTACAATTTCTTGTCAAGGTCCCATTGTTAAAGAAGCCATGGCAGGAACTCAAGCCTGACAGGAATCTGGAAGCAGGAACTAAATCAGAGGTGATGGAAAATACTATTTACTGGTGTGCCCTTCATCCCTTACTCAGCTACCTCCCTTTTTCAAGAATGGCCTACTTCTTTAGGGGGACATCATTTACAACGGGCTGGGTCATTCCACAGCAAGCAGTCATCAAGAACATGCGTCTAATGACATGCCTAAATATCAGTCTGATAGAGCCGTATTCTCCATTAATGTCTGTCTTCTCACATTTACATTCAGTCTTTGCTGGTGCTGAGCTGGCAAAAATTAACCAGTGCAATAGATTGCTTGTCACCGTGACACACAAATACAACTATTAGTGCAGAACTTTTCATGTTTTGTTTGTTCCTAAATATGATTAAGATCATAATATAGCCACATGATGGTGGCATGCACATTTAACCCCAGCACTCAGGAGGCAAAGTCAAGTGGATCTTTCCATTCAGGGAAAACTGGGGCTACGAAACCAAAACAAATGAATAAGTAATAACATTAAAAATGTGTAAAGCATAATATAAGATTAGAAGTTTCTCAGTATTTGAAAATCTCATGCAGTTTAAATGCTCAGTCTCTAAAAATTTAGTATCTCTTTAGAAGATCAAAATGTCCTTACAATAAGCTCTTGAAAATTCTTATCTAAGTTAGTACTTCGTTTTCAATAGGAAGAATGAGTGCAGACTTCTATAATAGGCTTTTTCTTTTGGGCTAACAATCAGCTTCTAAATCATGACATGAAAGTTTATTATTAGTTTTGAATGGTCACTTTAGCTTATGTTCATTTCTGGCTAGGTTTTATAACTTAAATTAGCCTGTTTGTCTTCATCTACATTTTGCCTTGGGGCTTTTTTACCTTCTCTTTCTGTATGTTCTATTTCATCTAGCTTCCTGGCTGCCTGGCCCCAGGTGTCCCCCTACCCTCCTCCTTCATTTTCTCTTTTCTTCTGCCTAGATTTCTCCTCCTACTTATTCTCTCTGCCCACAAGCCTTGCCTGTTCCCCTCCTGCCTAAATATTGGCCTTTCAGCTTTTTATTAGACCAATCTATCAGGTTCCTTCGGCAGGCAAGGTAAAATAGCAGCACATCTTTACATAATTAAACAAATGCAGCAGAATCCAATGTAACATGTCTTTACATAGTTAAATATTCCACAACAGACTTTTACTTAGATCAAAGCAAAATCCTGCCTTTACACTATAAATCATGACCTCTAGCCCCATATCTGAATTTTACTCACAATGTTTTGATTGATGTCTCTTGCATGACCCACCCTTTAGGTTCTGCCATGCACAGAAAACATAACTTGTCTGATAGTCTCAGACTCACTCCATTCCACAGTTGCTTCAGTCCTTGCAAATTATCCCATGGTACTGGTCTCTCTAATATACCAGAGGTTACCCACACTGCTCTTTCATCAGTGGTGAAGTGCTTCTCTTCACCAGCTTACAGCCTACCATATTGTGCCAAGTCTCAGCTTCTCCAAAACCCCTTCTATCCCCGAAACATCAAATTCAATCAGACCTGCAACATCAGTAACGGCCTTTGCAGGCCTTTGGTGGTGTTAGGCTCAGTTTCTTTCCAAGACCCCTTTAGTCCACCAGCTCTCAGGATGCCAAAGCCAGTAATACCTGGGAAAATAGTTCTTAAATTATCAAACTCTGCAGGCATATCATTCTGAGATGCAGCATTGACACCCTCTGGACCACTTGTCTGTCTGCTGACTGAAATCCCTTAATATTTCTTTTAAACAATGTTGTTTACTTGTTAATCCCAGCTCATTCATTCTTCAAGCTCAGATGAGAAGAAAGCACATAGACTTAATATAAAATGTCACAGAAACTGCCTCAGTAGAGTCTTTGATATACCCTCCATCATCCCTGAAAGTATATAAGCCACATTTTCATGTTCTCTTTGTTCTCAGCATTGCTATTTTGAGTTCCAGCAAAGGCTCATTAAACTCTGAGCATTCAATGACTTTTCCAGCTTAATGTTCCAGACATTCTTCGAGTCCTCATTAAAACTATAGTTAGCTTTGTCAGTATTACCCCATGAACCTAGTAGCCAAATCTATTGCAGAGTCTTTTCTGTACCTGTGATCAATATTATGACCAGTCATCTTTTGCGGCAGTGGAGCTCATTTTGGCTTTTTCTTCCATGTTACATATAGCCCAGCAGGAGAAGTTAGGATAGGAACCAAATATAGACAAGTACCTAGAGGCCAGAACTGCACTGGAGACTATGGAGGAATGCTGCTCAGCCTTGTTACTCATTGATTACTAAAGCACCCTTTTCTTTTTTTTTAATAAATACACCCACCATCAGCTAAATGATCCCTCATCAATGAGGAAAGAGAAAATGCTCCCACCAACATGTTTCTAGGCCAGTTTTATTGAGCCTTCTTTTAATTTGAGGATCCCTATTCTCAGATGATACTAGCTTGGATTGAGCTGATAAATAACCAACACAGGCTGTGTGTTTAGAACGTAAAAATGTCAGGGTTTCACTACTTTATGTGGTTGTTAATGATTCTCTTAATACCAAGGCCTTTGCCTGCATGTTCACTCCTTTTATGTTCATTTTATGTGTATGTGTACACCACCTTTGCAAAAACAATAACAAAACCCAAATATAACATAAAATAAAAACATTTGTTTATGCCAGAAGAGGGCAACAGATCATTCAGACCAAGAATAACAGGAACTTTTGAGTCTTCCATAGGAATGCTAAACAAACTTTGGGTGTTGGAAAGCAAGGGTTCTTAATCCCCAAGCCAATATTTTAGCTCCTTCATAATTCTTACAGAAGTAAAGTTAACACTCTACTCTTTTACATATGTCAGGGTCTTTACTGTAGTCCGTATTTTCCTTAACATTAATGACATTTTTTTCTGCTCTCCTGAGGTAGTATAGTTGCAGTGATCCACACAAGCCAGCCTCCAACTCTTGTTTACAGTAACACTCTTCTCATTTTCTTTCTTTTTTCTTTTTTTGAAGAACTTAGGTAGCTGAGAATGACTATGAATATAAATGTAATAGTGTGATGAATTTGAGGAAACAATTTCAGAGAATATGGCTAGTGAAGACATTCCTCCCTCCATTAGAATTTGAAATCTCTGCATGAAAGAAACAACATTAAGCATTCATTCTTACATATGTACCTCAAAGACAAATTAAGGAGAAATAATCTGAATATATGGAAGTTGTGGCAAAGACTTCTACATACCTGAAACATTGGAAAGATATTAGTCATTCTGAATCACTTCAGGTACTTGAAATTTTTCCTCCTGAGAAACCCTGTAAAAATTAATAATATAATCAAGCCTATAGAAGTCTCTCTTTTTATCAGCCTCAGAAGAGAACTCACACTGGAGATAAACTTAATGAGACTATATTAAGAAGATACACCATAAGAAAAATGGTGTTAGGGGCTGTGATCATATATTTATGCAGTTATAAATATATATGTAACAAAACAGCATGCCATCAACTCATAAGGTATTGTAGGGACATTGAAAAAAGAAAATTGAAAGGGGAGGGTTGTTGATATTTAATTAGATTTTTAAAAAGTGTTTGTAAAGTTGACTCAGTAGATGTTAAGTACTTACTGTATTTACAGAGATGTCAGGTTCAGTAACTGGCACACTCATGGCGGCCACAAATGTCTTTGATTCCATATGCAATGCATTCAATGCCTCTAAACTTTAGGAAACAGAATGTGTTTGATACCATCATGCACTGATTAATTTTTATTGTCAATTTGGCACAAATGAGTATCACTTTAGAAGATGAAATTTCAATTTTGTAACTAAATTGATCAGATGGGTCTGTGGTGGTATTTGTGAGGGATATTTTTTGATGGATTTGGGAATGCCTAGTTCAGAATGGGCACCACCATCACTATGCAGGTTTGCCTGGTTTATATAAGAATGTTAATTGATTATGAGCCAGTGATGAGATTATTCCATAGTTCCTGCCATGGTTTTCCTCATTGATGGATTCTGACTTAAAAGTGTATGCAAAATTAATTCTTCCTTCGCCTAAAGTTATTTTTGTCATGACACTTATCATAGAAACACAAAACAACTAAAAACACACAGTAATGTCAGAAAACTATACCTCATGGGATAATCTTCATAGATGTGGGACTATTTAAAAAGTAATAAAATTCCAATTGTTTAATGTTGATATACAGCAAAGGGGTAGCTTGCCAGGAGAAGGTAGATTTGTGCAGCTGTGTTTTGTTCACCTTTCCTCTTGTATTTGAGGAGAGGAGAGTGTAGATTGGATACTTTCTATCTGTACAGTGATAAAAATCAATGAATAAAAATTGTATCTGCTCCTCCTCACTCTTAGTTTCTTTCCACTTTCTTTGCCCTCACATTTTCTCCAAATTTGTTGACCTAGTCTTAAAAAGTTTAGTCTTGTTTATTGAGGCAAGGATTACATGAATGTAATACCAAGTACAGAGACAAGGAAAGCATGTAGATTAATCCCTTTGTTGGGTTTAGCATTTCTTACTCTGATCAAAATCTGGTCATGTGCCTGGGGAAATCTGAATGCATGATAGAAATAAGGTCTAGGAAGATGTTCATAAAGATTGCATTAGCCAAAGCAGTGCTCTCTTAGAATCCAAATCTAAAAATAATCGGTTAGTGATACAGATATTTAAAAATATCACAACTAAATAGTAATTATAATTAGACTTTTAGATTGTTTTAATTATTTAATATAATGTTCTTGTATAATTTTGGATTTTTACAATGATAATTTGTATTTTCTGAATGCTAATGAAAAAGGAACAACAGCTGCTTTCTGAAAGGCATTTTACTACAGAAAAAAAACTACTGAGCTAAATCAGTCTGTCTGGTTCAAAGATATGTTGACTTCAGAATGGAAATGGGAATATGTGGTACGTTGGGGAAAGTGTTTTCTTTTTCTTTCCTCAGGTGAAGAAAAGGTATGGATACCATCAAAATTAATAAAGACTTGATTTGAGCAGGAGAAACTTCTTGATAAGGAGATGTGATGGCTCATTCTCTAATGTGACAATCCCTTAAGTTGTAAGAAAAATTCACCAAATAAGGGTCAGGGCAGGGCTCCGTTTTTGTCTTTACAGAAAAGTAGAAATACCTATTTTCAAGAAGTCAAAAGACCTTGGACATTAAGATGTTAAAAGAGAAGGGAAGGCTACCCAGAAAAAAATATACAGCAAAGAAAAATTGGATCTATTGTTACTAATAGATCTACAGTATAAAATCTCACTGACTAACATCTATATCTTTTTACTTCTAAGAAAGGTTGAAGTCCCAGTTCAGTTGAAAATTAAAGCTGGCTTTGGAGTTGGAGTGTGGCTCTCTCCTCTCTAAACCAAGCATGCTTATTAAAGGAAAGTGCAAAATCTCTGTATTATCTCAGAAGAGCCAGCTAAAATGAACAGAAAAAAAAATAAAAATTAAAAAATTATTCTATTACCACTCATCTCATAATCTTCTAGTTTGAATTTTATATTAAAGTGATAGGAATAATATATATTTAAGTTTTGCCATATTAATATATAAAGTACTAACTAATTGTAGAAAAAAGGCTTTATCTAGCTTCCTGTAAATTATTTTTTTGTTTGAGCCTTATCAGTTTTTTTCAGTGAACTACAACAATACCTAACTTTGACCTTTGACATCTTCAAAAGGAAGATGTGGCTCCTTGATTTCACATGGGCTATGACAATGCCACTATGCTGACTAACATCAGCCAGAGATTGGTTTTGAACTACAAACTGCTCTGGGCAATTTTGAGATGGCTAACTGAGATGAACTAGCCTCAAAGGCTACTCTAGCCAGAATTTGATATAAGCTCTGCACTTTTCCATTAGGCAGAGACTGGACAACAAATGATACAGATACCTATTTGAGGACTTGACAATTAAATTTTTTTTTCTTTTCAGGATCCCGTAAAGATGCCATTGCCCCCAGACAACAGAAAGTTAATTTAAGAACAGGAAACCCACATTTCCAAGAGACCTGGTGGATGGTACTTGGTCTTTCAAAGGATTATGGATAATTTTCATTATTTAGGATGATTGGTTACAAATTGTTACAGGTAATGGTTCAGAAAAAAGTTAAAAGAAAGGAGACTAGATTCAGGGTCCTTGCTTGAAAAAAAAAATAAAAAGGAGTGTAGATATGATAGGATATAAGGTTAGATTATTAAATCTGCTTTTAAAAAGCAACTAATAGTTTTAACTAATTTACATTAGACTCCACTTTTCTATATTGTATCCAAATTATGTATATTTATACAAAGTTGAGACTACTTTTGTTTCTGTTGATATATTTCTACTTTTGTTCAAGATATTATGCCTTTACAGCTCATCTAACAATGTTATGCAAACTGCTAGTCCTTGAAAATTATTATTACCAATATAATTAGGATATAAAGAAATACAAGTTAATAGTTATTCATTACAATCAAACTTATAGTCATGTTAGGTCAAATATATATTTTAGGTAGACAGGTCATTTTTAAGCACTTCAGAGATCTACAGAACATGGCATTTAAGACAGTTTAAAAACACAGGTTATTTTTATGACTATGAGACTTGTCTGCTATTGGCGGCACTAACCTACTTCAATGAAGATAATGGGCATCAAAGAGACTCCATGTTGAGTTTACTTTCTTTGCGACAAAATTCAGCCACTGGGCTAGAAAGTGCTCTTGCTTCAACTGCTGACTGTATGATTTCCAAAATGGATGAGCAGGACAAACAAGACAAAAATGGTGATCCTTGACAAGACAAGATAGGAATGTCTTTAAGAATATCCTGTTTCACAGAGAAGTCTGTCAGATATGTTAAGCCTATATGCTGAAGATGGATTCGCCATTATTGCAGAAGTACCTTGGGTGCCTGTCTAGGTAGCCAGCTGTTTTTGTCTTTTTTCACATTTTGAAAGTCCCTTGCTTGTAGTTCCTGTTTACTTAGTTAATATTATTTCCTTCTTGGCTCTCCTTCATGGCATCCACAGAGTGGCTCAGAACAGTGGGGGATTCCAATTCCAGGGTATAAAACAGTCTCTTATGGTATTCCAGGGCACCAAGCACACATGAAGTACAGTGCAGCACATGTAGGAAAAATTCCCACAATGATGAAATAAAGTACGTAAATCTAATGTGGGTGTCAGTGACATTATAATTCTGTGGACTATCTTATTTTTGAAAGAATTACTTCATGGTCATGGTACTAATAGCTGGCATGATGAGATCCCATGGATAAATCATTTTGTGAATCTGCATCATCACTAGAGAGTGACCACTGTGGGGTTCGTGTTAGCAGTCTGTATAATCCTGAGGTTTGGGAATATTTACTCTAGCGAATGGAAGCTTTCTTCATGATCTTATGCAAAGAAAACCTTTTCTGAAGCTCAAAGGTTTCTTTTCAAAACTCTGAATTCTTAGTTGAGCACTCCTGGCGTGTATGTTTATTTTATTTATCATTGGACAGCTATATTCTCTTATTGGGGTGTTTTTATCATATTGGCAGAAAATTGCTACACTTAAACACGAGGTGTGACTTTCACCTCATCCCTAATCTTTGAGGTTTTCTATCAAGCTCTTCATGTGTTTCCTGTGCTTGAAGCTACCTGGGGCCTGTTTTTACCCAGAGGTCCTCCCCCTCCCCGGCTTTGGGGCAAGAGATTGGAATGTACAGAGCAAACTTAAAGCAACATCCTTATGTAAAACAAAGAGGGCGAATACTGGGATGTGTGAGACAGTGAGTACACTCCAAATCGGAAGCGGTTCATTTCAGAGAGTACAGATAATGTTAGAGCTTCTGTTTTTAAAGTTGTTATTTATGTTTTTCTTTCTTTGTTTTTTGCTTGTTTTGGATTTTCGAAACAGGGTTAAAAAAATCTATTGTCTGTCTTGGAATTAGTTTTCTTGATTCCACTTAGTGATCCCGGTTAAAACTGCCAGCCACCATGCCACGCTTCTTTGTTTCGTTTTGGGTCGGGGTCTCACCAAGCAGCCTGAATGTCTTTGAATTCACAGAAGTTCGTTTCCTTCTAGAGTGTGGGGCAATCCCGACTCGTCCGGCAACTTTCCTAAAATGTTTTGATACCTTTTGCAGAGTGAACAGAGCTCGCCAATCAGGGACCATATTACTAAAAGGAATGAACTGTCCAATCAGGAGCACGGATAGCTGCGGAGTGCTTCCCGGAAGTCTTTTTTTAATTTAATGCTTTGCTCAATGTAGGGAATCCTTGTGAGGACCTGTTTTGGGATACTGTTCTGCTGACTCCTGGCATATTTGGGAGAGCATCTAGACGCATCAGAAGCACAGAATGGTGAGTGTGTCTAGGGCTTTTGGAATCTTGGGTGGCGAGTTTAGCACACTAGCTCCTTTGCGGCGCCAGTTCCTGAAGTTTCCCTTGGTGCTGTGCAGTCCAGTGGAAAAAGTACAGACTGAGTCAGCCTATTTCCACGCCCATGTGCTCTTTAAGTGTGCACTCCACAGGCAGCCTGGAGCCCCGAGTAGCCCACTCTTCTGTTGTGAAGCTGCTTCCTCACAAACCCCAGCCCTCTTGGACGAGTCCTTTCCGTGAACCTGTGCCTAAGACAGACCTTGCAGCGCAGGCGGGTTGGTGATGCTCAGTTCAGACTTGCTATGTAGGGACATGGGTCTGCAGTTTACACAATCTTTGCTCTGATTTAGGTTTTATCTATTATCACCTCGGATTTCATTTATGTATCTCCTTCCCTCCCCTCTCTCATCTGGTCTGCCTCAGAATTGTTTCCCTATGCTTCCGAGAGTGTTACAGAGCTGTGTTTATACTCCTTAGTACCTCATTCAGTATGATTTTTGCACTTTCCCGTTTGTGTTCTTGGTTTGCTTTGTTTTAGTTTTTAAAAATTTCTTTTGTATTTGTTCATTTTGTTTTTTATGTGTTCTGCCTGCATATATGCTTGTGTGTGTGTGTGTGTGTGTGTGTGTGTGTGTGTGTGTGTGTGTGTGTATCATGGGAGAATTTGATGGAGATCTTCCAATTAGTCTTTCTCGCCAGGTAATATCTAGCTGTGAGTCTGCATCTGTTCTCACCTGCTGTAAGTGGAAGCTTCTCTGATGATGACAGAATAAGGCACTGATTTATGAGTCCAGTAGAATATCATTAACAGTCAGTTTATGGAGATTTTTCTTTTTAGATCAGTAGTACTTGGTTTTACCCTAGGTCTCTGGGCTGTCTAGTCTCTGGTTTTTGATTACCCAAGCATTGCTGGGTGTTAGTTCTGTCTTGTGAAGTTGGGCTTAAGTCAAATCAGACATTGATTGGTTACTCCCACAAGCTTCGTGGTACTGTTGTCCCAGCACATTTTGTAGTCCACATAGGTTTGTGAGTAGGTTGGTGTTTATGTTTCTCTTTTGGTAGCCTGCAGTGTATCTTCCTTCACCATTTTCTCTTCTATCAGGTTCAATGTATCTTGTTTTCTGTTGAAGACCTTGATCCACTTGGACTGTAGTTTTGTGAACGATAGTAAGCTAGAATATAAGATGGCCCTAGAATATCAGAGTTTAGGCTCCATGTAGGCACCAGTTCCACTTTTCCACATTCAGTGAGTTGTGTGGATATTGTTCTCAGTAGTGGGGCCCCATTTGCCACATTGGGAAGAGCAACCTATTGTCTTAGCAATAGACTGGGTTGATTAGGGATTTTCCTTGGCTAACAACTTAATTGAATGCAACCCAGTTTCCCTACTGGAAGCCTCCTTTGATCACAAGAGATGGCCATTTGAGACGATGTGTCCCCCATTATTAGGAGATCTCATTAGGATCACCTTCACATATTTTAAGAAGTTCCACTGCTCTAGATTTCCATACCATCTCTCAAATGCCCCTCTATTTCAGCTGACTTAGCCCTATATTTTCTCCCTCAGTCCTGTTTCTGCTCCCTCTCCTCACCTGATCATTTTCCTCCTGTCCCTACCTGCCCCAGTTCTCCCATAAAAATCTATTATATTAACCCCCTTACAAAGAGATCAATGTGTCCCCCTCGACCCGTCTAAATAAGAATTGGTGGTGATATATATGGTGGTTGTTTATTTAATGATATTTGCCTGGAAATTAGAGGACCGAGCCACCCAGAGGTCAGGGAATGGTGACGCACACCTTTAATTCTAGCATTTGGGAGGCAGAGATCTGTCTTCTTTTCTGTGAGCTCTAGGCCAGACTGAGCCAGGAGGTGGTAGCACACACTTTTAATCTTAGCACTAGGAAAGTAGAAACAGGAAATGAGATGTGGGGAGGGGATAAGACTTGAGGAGGCAGGAGTTTTTCCCATTGCTTGGGATCCTCTTCCCTTAACTTGTAACTGAAGACTCGGGTGTTCAGTGTGAGGATTTGTTGGTCTACCCCCTTTAGGCCTGAGGAATTGGCTAGGTGAGAATTGGCTGTGACTTGTTCCTGTCTTTCTGATATGTCAGCTTTTCCCCAGTATCTAGCTCTGGGTTTTTATATACTAAATTGAATTTGTGCAATAAGGACTTCTGGGGAAAGCATTAATAGGCAGAATCTGAACACAGTAATAATAATGCAGAAAGAAGAATCCAGGCCATGTCACCAACTGCTATGCTGTTCCCGCTGGGGGTCCAGCTCTCTGTCACTGCAGCAGTTTCCAAAGGGTATGAGGAAGCTCACCAAGCTGTCCTTTCTCCTTGGCTGGCTGCTAGCTCCTCACTATTCAAGAGAACACACTTTGCCCTGCTTCAGCTTTGTATTTGGTTCTTCAGACCACATACCCCCCCCATAAAAAACGCTGCCCTTTGGGCCAAGCCACTCCTTACTATTGGCTATTGGGCTGAATGACAGAATTCCTCCTCTTTACCTAACCTTTTAGGTCTAAGAATCATAGCTTGGTTATCATTTATTTAACTGATAATAACCACATATAATTAATAGATACCATATTTATCTTTCTGGTTCTCTGTTACCTCAGGATGATATTTTTTTCTAGGTCTATGCATTTGTCTGCACATTTCACGATGTTTTTTTTTTAAATTTTTTTTTGATTTATTTATTTATTATGCATACAGTTTTACAGAAGAGAGCGCCAGACCTCATCATAGATGGTTGTGAGCCACCATGTGGTTTTGCTGGGAATTGAACTCAGGACCTCTGGAAGAACAGTCAGTGCTCTTAACCTCTGAGCCATCTCTCCAGCCTCCAAGTCTCAACTTTTTGAGGAACTGCCATGTTGATTTCTGTATTGGCTGTAAAATTTTACACTCCTCCTGGCAGTGGATGAGAGTTCTCCTTATCCCTCATCCTTGCCAATGTGCATTGTTACTTGTGTTACTGATCTTAGATATTCTCACAGGTATAAGGTAGATTCTCACAGTAGTTTTGATTTGCATTTCTCTGATGGCTAAGGATGTTGAACATTTAAGTTTTTCTCAGCCACTTGACTTTCCTTTCTTGACAATTCTCTGTTTAGGTCTCAACCCCATTTTTTAATTGGATAGTTTTTCAGTATCTAGTTTCTTAAGTTTTTAAAAAGTATTTTGGATATTAGTCCTCTGTTGGATATGGAGCTGATAAAAATCTTTTCCCAGTTCTGTAGACTGCTATTTTCTCTGAATGATGGTGTACTTTGCCATACAGAAGTTTTTAAGTATTATGGGGTCTCATTTATTAATTATTAATCTTAGTGCCTGTGCTTTAAGTGTTCTATTTAGGAAACTGTCTCCTGTGCTAATGTGTTCAAGGCTATTTTCCATTTTCTCTTCTATCAGGTTCAGTGTATCTTGTTTTCTGTTGAAGACTTTGATCCACTTGGACTGTAGTTTTGTGAACGATGGTAAGTATAAACTGTTTGCATTTTTCTACACACAGACATCCAATTTGACCAGCATCATTTGTTGAAGATGTTCTTTTTTTCAGTGTGTATTTCTGGCTTCTTTATAAGAAATCAGGTGTCCATAGCTGTGTGAATTTATGCCTTGGTCTTCAATTTGATTCCATTAATCAGCTTGTCTGTTTTTATGGCAACTTCATGTGGTTTTTATTACTATACCTTTGTAGTACAACTTAAAATCAGGAATGTTGAGATGCCCCCTTCCCCCAGAAGTTCTTGTATTATTTAGGATTGCTTTAGCTATCCTGAAGGTTTTGTTTTTCCATATGAAGTTGTAAAATTGTCTTTTCAAGCTCTGTGAAAAATTGTTTTGGAATTTTGAGGGCAATTTCATTGAATCGATAGATTGCTTTTGGTTGGATGATCATTTTTACTATGTTAATACTATGAATCCATGAGCACAAGAGAGCTTTCCACCTTCTGGTATCTTCTTTAATTTCTTTCTTTAAAGACTTGAAGTTTTTATCATGTGTGTTTTTCACTTGCTTGGTTAGAGGTACCCTAAGATATTTTATATTATTTGAGATTATTGTGAAAGTGTTGCTTTCCTGATTTTTTCTCAGTCTGTTAGTTACTTTTATATAGGAGAGTTACAGATTATTTTGAGTTAGTTCAGTATCCAGTTACTTTTCTGAAAGTATTTATTAGCTAGCTGTAGGAGTTCCCCAGTGGAAATTTTAGAGTCACTTATGTACACTATATCATCTTCAAATAAAGATACTTTGACTTCATTCTTTCCAATTTGTATCCCCTTGATCTTTTTCAGTTGTTTTATTTTTCTAGCTAAGTTTTCAAATAATATATTACTAGGTATGGAGAGAGTGGACAACCTTGTCATGTTCCTGATTTTAGTGGAATTGCTTTAAGTTTCTTTCCATTTAATGTGATGCTGTAAATTGTCTTTATTATATTTAGGTAAGCCTTGTGCATACCTATTCACTTCTGGACTTTTACCATGAAGAGGCGTTGGATTTTGTCAAAGAGACGTTTTTTGCATCTAATGAGATGACCGCCTATTTTTTTTCCCTCTTTTATTTTCTTTATTTTGTGGAGTACTTTTTTTTTTTTTTTTTTTTTTTTTTTTTTTTTTTTTTTTTTTTTTTTTTTTTTTTTTTTTTTTTTTTTTTTTTTTTTTTTTTTTTTTTTTTTTTTTTTTTTTTTTTTTTTTTTTTTTTTTTTTTTTTTTTTTTTTTTTTTTTTTTTTTTTTTTTTTTTTTTTTTTTTTT